>JALPQI010009550.1:0-37825 GCA_025490895.1 Thaumatotibia leucotreta
TTTCTATATTATATTTTGTCAGCCTCCATAGCCTAGTTGGTAGTGACTTCCAACTTCGTAGGCAGCTACGAAGCTGGAGGTTCTGGGTTCGAATCCTGGCGAGGGCATTATTTGTGTATTTTTTTATCACGAATATTTGTTCCTTGGTCATGATCATGACTGGGCATTTTCGCGAGAAGAGATCCAAAAAAAATTTTTTTTAAGGTAGGTAAATTTAATGTTATTCCTAGTCAGAATAACGAGTTCTTTCAATCTAGGAGAAAAAAAAACCAAAAAAAAAATGGTACCACATTTTTCATACATTTTACATGCTCTCCACTTTGTAACCGCTGTACAAAGTGTTTGAAAAACGGTTACGTAATAGAAACAAAAAGTTGGGACACTTTTTTTCTTCTAGTAGGATCGAAAGAGCTCGTGATTCTGAGCAGGAAAAACATAAAATTTACCTGTTTCAGAAAAATAAGTTTTGTATCTCTTCTCGCGAAAATGCCCGATTATGTATTTAATTACATAATAAATATATCGTCGCCTGGTACCCACATCATAAGCCTTAATTGAGCTTACCGTGGAACTAGGTCGATTTGTGTGAGATGTCCCAAAATATTTATTAATTTATTTCTATTGATAGTTCAATATTAATAACAGCAGATATTCAGCTAACGGAGCGTTCCTGGTCCCAAGCATCCCTCCCTATTCGGTATGGGGGTTTAGGGATACGAAAAATTTCATGTGTGGCTTCTCCTGCATTTTTGGCATCCGTCCATAGCACGTCTGATCTCACAGGAAAGATCCTAAGGGCTCTGCCTATTAACTGTGAGACTGCGGGTTTGGAGGACGCCAAAAATGCATTCAAAATTGCTTGCCCTTCTAAAAATTTTCCTGACAACCTAAAATCGCAAAGGGAGCTGGGACAATGTGTATTGCGATCTAACATACAATTCTCTTCTAAACAGCTCTGCAGGTCCGGATCGTGCGAGACTCTTGGCGGTCGGAACCCGGGAAGCTGGTTACTGGCTGCATGCCCATCCTTCGGCTAGTACTGGTACTTTCCTGGATCCGGCCTCTCTTAGGCTCGCAACCGGCCTGAGACTCGGGGCCGCGGTATGTACCCCTCACTTATGCTGTTGTGGCACAGACGTGGACCGACTGGGACACCACGGACTAAGTTGTCAAAAAAGCGCAGGCCGTATTTCCAGACATGCGACGCTTAACGACATAATCCGCAGGTCTCTTGCCACGATCAACGTACCTGCTCTTCTTGAGCCTACTGGTATTATTAGGGATGATGGTAAGAGACCTGATGGTGTGTCTTTGGTTCCTTGGAGCTTGGGACGGATGTTGGTATGGGATGCTACTTGGGTAGATACCCTGGCACCGTCCCATCTTCAACGAACTACGTTTAAGGCAGCCGCTGCGGCTGAAAATGCCGAATTTTTAAAACGTAATAAATATAAGGGCCTCGGCAAAGAGTACGATTTTGTACCGTTTGGCGTAGAAACTTTAGGTTCTTGGGGCCCCAGCGCACGCAAATTGTTTGCTGAGATCGCGAAACGTCTGGTTGATGTAACTAAAGACCGAAGAGCTGGCGACTTCCTCGCACAACGCATCAGTATTGCGATACAGCGAGGAAATGCCGCCAGCATCCTCGGTACAATGCCACAAGGGCCAATCTTAGATATAGGTTAGGTTAAGTAGATTAGTTAGATTTAATCTATGTACATAAATTGTAGTTTTGAAAATAAATATATTAAAAAAAATAACAGCATAATATCTTAAAATATTGAAATTGGTTGATTATTGATTTGGTAATATTCCTGGAATGCTATATTAATAATAATACCTCAAATCATAAATTATTGTTGAGGATTACCGTCTAGGAAGGATGATTTTAGATCTTTATAAATAGCTAGCACAAAAGCCGGTTGGTTCACAAGTTTATTAATAGAATATACAGGGTGTTTGGGATAACGATGTAGGAATTTCTGAAGGTGGTAAAGGAGACTAATTGGAAGAGTTTGAACCCTATTTACCTTAGTCTTATATGTGACAGTTTTTTTTAAATAAAAAAAAAAATTAACTCACACTTGCCTACTAACTACAAGAAACTTATTTTGTTTGGTGACGGCGTTCAACAATTGATCGACGATAACTTTTAAACTAATTGCTATTTTGATTTTTTTATGTTAATTATAAAAAAATCAATGCTATTTATTGCATATTTTGTTTTAAATTTAACTTTTTAAGTAAATTTTTGGTATTAAACTAAACATTTTGAAAAACATATTGGACTAAGGTAAATATGGTTCAAACTCTTCGAATTAGTCTCCTATACCACCTCCAGAAATTCCTACATCGTTATCCCAAACACCCTGTAGAATTGTATTTTAATAAAATTGACGCCGAGGTGGTGAAAACTTGTTCATTAACGCTAAGTGTAACATATCTATAAAAGATATACATAAGATATTGGGGAAAAACTATCGATCAAAGCATATCTTAATTATCATCAATAATAAAATGGGTATAACCGAATTCGGTGTAGTTACTATTTTCAAGTACCTTAAATTGGCAGTGACGGGTGGGTATATCTTACCCAAAAAAAAATAGCTAAAATAAGAAAAAGGGCCTAAACAAGATGTCATTCGTCAAGCGTAAAGTAGTAAATGTATTAAAATTCTGATTTATTTATAACTTTTCACACTGAACGAAAGATCCAGTGGAAATGAAATTAATGGAAATAAGTGGAAATGAAATGATTACGTGACTTGTCGTTAGAATCTGTAATTCTAAATTTGGTATCCCCATAATACCTAGGTACACGTGTTATGGGGATGATTTTTTTATTAGTTGAATAGGTCTTGGCCCTGAAAGAAAAAGTTTTTCTAAAATTAATACTTCATTTTTCCGAGATAACCGCTCCAGAGGAAAAAAATGTCCCTTCTAACTTTTGATATGTGCGTCCAAAAAATCACGAATATTAGGCTTATACTATAATTTAAAATAAAACTATTTTGAACATTTTCGGCGTAGCCATTTTTTAATAAATACAGAATCCTACAGTCAGCATGGGCCGATTGACCCGACATGCTTTTGGCCGGTTTTTTGTCCATCGCATCACATCACATCACATCATCAGCCTATCTCAGTCCACTGCTGGACGTAGGCCTCTCCTATTAAATTAGCGTATAGACGCATTAGGAGGTACATGCCCATAATCACCACGCTGGGCAAGCGGATTGGCGATCGCAGTAATGTGTCCACTATGATGACATTGATGACGCTGCTGCCCATCATCAAACTTCAAAGAATGGTCAGCGACACTTCAATCCCTTAGTCGATTCTTACGACACCCGCGGGAAGAGTTGGGGTGGTGACAAATGTATTCTTACTGCCGTCACCACACGGCATCGCATGTGCTTTCATAATGGCATGTTGTCTAAGACCCCTAATTTATTTAATAAACAATAGATTCAATTGAAAAATCGTAGATATTTATGCAATGACTTCATATTCGTAAATACTGGCAACATTTTTATTTCCCTATTCTTCATACCTGCAGAAATGTAACACACGCAATATTGAAATGTTTCGTGCGCAATAAAATGCCTTTCTAATACGCTTGACGGCGGAGTTAAAACATAAAAGGGCGCCGCGGGAACTTTCGTTGGATCCACTTACCAATATCGCTATTGAGACTAGGGAAGTTTATCGCAGTTTCCGCCCGAGTGGAGTAGGCGCGTTGTGTTACCGTCGCCTACCCAACTACTAGATTGACTTTAGTAGCAGAGTTCGGATACCGGTTTTTTTCTCCATACAAAAGCAGGGTTTTAATATCGTTCTTTTTCTTCTTGGAGTATGGATATGGATAATGGACTCATTCAAAAATGCGATGTTATTAATTACTTAATTATTTAACCGGTTATTTATTTATTTAACTGATTTTACAAAAAACCGGTTAAATTACTGCTTAGTAAAAAAAGTCACACCGTTGTTTTAATCATCGGTTTTTTTCATGTCTGAGGTTTAAACATGTAACTAGGTAGCTTTTATTTATGGAGTTAAAACATAAAAGGGCGCCCGGGAAATTTCGTTGGATCCACTTACCAAAATCGCTATTGAGACTAGGGAAGTTTATCGCAGTTTCCGCCCGAGTGGAGTAGGTGCGATGTGTTACCGTCGCCTACCCAACTACTAGATTGACCTTAGCAGGGTTCGGATACCGGTTTTTTTCTCCATACAAAAGAACGGTTTTAATTTCGTTCGTTTTCGTTCTTGGAGTATGAATGTGGATAATGGATCCATTCAAAAATACGATGTCGTTAATTACTTACTTATTTAACCGGTTATTTATTTATATAACCGGTTTTTCAAAAAACCGGTTAAATTCCTGCTTAGTAAAAAAAGTCACACCGTTGTTTTAGTCATCGGTTTTTTTCATGTCAGAGGTTTAAACATGTAACTAGGTAGCTTTTATTTATGGAGTTAAAACATAAAAGGGCGCCGCGGGAACTTTCGTTGTATCCACTTACCAATATCGCTATTGAGACTAGGGAAGTTTATCGCAGTTTTCGCCAGAGTGGAGTAGGCGCGATGTGTTACCGTCGCCTACCCGACTACTAGATTGATCTTAGTAGCAGGGTTCGGATACCGGTTTTTTCTCCATACAAAAGAACTGTTCTAATATCGTTCTTTTTTTTTTTGGAGTATAGATGTGGATAATGGAGTCATTAAAAAATACGATGTTGTTCATCATCATCATTATCATCATGTCAGCCGAAAGACGTCCACTGCTGAACATAGGCCTCCCCCAAAGATTGCCACAATGACCGGTCCTGTGCCAGCGGACTCCTGCGACCTTCACGAGGTCATCAGTCCAGCTTGTTGTTAATTACATAAAATATTGAGAACTACATAATGAGAGCAAATTTTTTTTAAATATTGAGCTATTTCGACGGTCTTTAAAAGACCAGTTAAAATTCCTGCTTAGTAAAAAAGTCACACCGTTGTTTTTATCATCGGTTTCTTTCATGTCTGAAGTTTATACATGTGACTAGGTAGCTTTTATTTATTTTTCTACTTTTTTAAGTGCATTTTAACATGACAAAACTGATTTTAGTTTACTTTACTTAAGGACAGTAATACTATTGTACATTACGATACAAGTGCAAATAAAAGGAAGTTTGAAACGAGTGGCATTAAATTAAAACACGACCGAACGTATATCGTACGACGTTTTTCAGTACAGATGCCCTCCGAAGTTTCGACCTTACAAGAAATGAACCAATTCTCACACTAGCGCCTAAAAAAAAACCATCTGTACTAATGATGAATTTTCAATTATAATTAGGCATGATATATTTCGAAAATGATTATCATTAACCTGATGATCATAGTGATGAGAAAAAAATATTATCTTTTTTGAGCAACTAACATAACCTTAACTGGTTAAAACCGTTTAATCTCAGGTTCACCAAACCAGCTATCTTAGTTACAACCGTCGCACTCGAGTATAGAAGTCTCACTCTCCTGAAAGTAAAATTAAAATACTTAATCTGAGCTGGCGACTTCCTCGTACAACGTATCAGTATTGAGATACAGCGAGAAAATTTCCCCAGCATCCTCGGTACAATGCCACAAAGGCCAATTTTAGATATAGGTTAGGTTAGTTTGATTTGCCAGCTTCCGTAGCCTAGTTGGTAGTGACCCTGCCTACGAAGCTGGAGGTTCCGGGTTCAAATCCCGGCGATGTCATTATTTGTGTATTAATTTATCACAGATATTTGATCCTTGGTCATAGCTGTCTATGTATTTAAGTATCTATATGTTTCTATCTATTATATATATCGTCACCTGGTACCCACATCACAAGCCTGAATTGAGCTTACCGTGGGACTAGGTCGATTTGTGTAAGATGTTCCAAGATATTTATTTATTTGATTTATGTATTTAAATTGTCCAGTTTAGAAAAAAAAAACCGAAAAAAAAATCTGAGTATATCCTATAATGTTTTTGGCATAAACTGGGCCACGGTAAGCGATAGCAATAACATCGTTGCTCCTTGAGAGTATCACACCATACCGTAACATGATTCTGACGTTTCGAGTGGGCTAACACATTGACTAGCAATGGGGATAGATAGGATACGTACGTACTAATAACTATGATAATGTACAGAGGGCTTATTCAATCTACAAAGTAGATTAATTTATTTAAAACCGAAACTAATTTCTTAACCATTAAGATCTGTGCCCACTAAGCCGTACCCTACCATGATCGCAGCATAAACGTATCAGACAAAAAACTATTCTTTGTATTAAAAAGTATCAGATCGTTTTGGCCGGCGCCGGAACGTCCTAGTGGGCATAGTCTCATACTTTTCAATACAAAGAATAGTTTTTTGTCTGATACGTTCATGCTACGGTCATGGTATGATACGGTCTAGTGGGCAGAGACCTTTAACCTCCTTTAACGTCGAAAACTTATCTGCAACACATGCTTCGTCAGGGGGCAACAAACGCAAAATAAATCAGCAATCAGGATTCGTGTCATACACATTAATGATGGAATCTGCAACAAGCTTCGTCATGTTATTTACATGCGAACACGACAGGATTTAGCTAAAGAAAACATCCCGAACCGTACCTGGAACCGTATCTACAAATAAATATGAACAAAAGAATATAGGTAGGTATCCCCCAACCTTTCCGTGGATGTTGTAAGTGTCCTAAGGGATTGAAATGTCATTGACCATTCATTTCTTGAAGTTTGATAACTTATGTACACTACTGCGATCGCCAACCCGCTTGCCCAGCGTGGCGATTATCGACATTACCTCTTACCATTACATACGCGTAGGTAATTAGGAGATGCCTGTGTTTAGATGTGGACTGTAACAGGCCAGTGCCAATGGATTATGAATATAGATATGTACTATTAAAACAATGTGACATAACTAACTTAAACTTCTAAAATAATTGTGCCATTGTATCGATGATCCTAGCTGCATTTTCTTACTGTATCACAATGCTGAATACGTTGTGTGAGGATGTCGCAAGCTCTTATTAAAAATATTTGTTATACTTGTTGTAGAGCATTTTTTTTAACTTTATTACCGTGCTAGTGTTTTAGTACATTGTGTGCCAAGTTACCCAACGAAAAACTCAACGTAAAAAGCGGTTTGCATCGCCTTTGTAGACACGACATTTCTAGTGAAAATTTAAACTTTTTCCCGTATCGTCTTTATAAAAAAACGTATTACTTTAATTCAATATTTTTAATAAGTTGTCGTCGCTGTCTGAGTGAAAACGAGTTTTTGTTTTTTTAACGCTTCTGAGAAAACTAGTTTCATAGATATAAGTTATAAGTCATAATTTGTAAGCGAAATTATTATTGATGTAAGACAAAAAAGTTATTTGTCATTATTAATTTCGTAAAATGAATGAAAATACGAATTCTCCAAAGTTCGGTACGCATTTATAGATGTAGGCATAACGTCTATTTGTGCATTCCACGAAAAAGTCCACCATTCTCCCGTACGAACACGGTTTTTCTCAAAATTGTGGGTTTATTAAAGTTGTCTTTCCTGACCAGAGGAGTCGGAAATTGCTCAAAAATATATATAAAGTTCTTATTGGGTCGGCAACGCGCATGTGACACCCCTGGGGTTGCAAGCGCCCATAGGCTACGGTGACTGCTTTCCATCAGGCGGGCCGTATGCTTGTTTGCCACCGACGTGGTATAAAAAAAAAATATATATAATAATATTTTCTTCGGTTACCGCGAGGATTACTCATGAAATAAAACTATTAAACGGATAAACTCGCGTATATTAACTAATTTTAACTTCATTCCGACGTTTCGAACACTTTACAGGGTTCGTGGTCTGCGGATGACAGAGATCCGCAGACCACGAACCCTGCACCAACGACTGCACAAATATCTACATTTGCGTTACTTAACTAAGATAAAAAACATGTGCATTATACTAATCAAAGGTTAAATTTATTTAATAAAAAAATACAATTATAAAGCGAAAAACAAGAAATACAAATCTTAACATAAATACTAACTTAAAACTAACTATCACTAAAACATTCAGTTACAGCATAGACAACACAATACAAAACACGCACTAAATATAAAATATCTCCCCCAGATCCCCCGCCTCCGGAAAACTGCCTAAAATGCTGGCCACATTTCCCCTTTGCAGGGCCAAGCCTAACCTCTGGGCAAAGAAAACACCCGCCCTAGGGTCGCCCGAGACGCCCACTAGCCGGACCGATACTTCCTTCACAATTTTTTTAGTATCGGTCGACTAGGGACCCAAAGTCTCCACCGCAAGCGCCGCAAACTCATAATCGCTCGTTAAAAAAGCATACTTGCGGCGCTTGAGCGTCTGAGCCTGGTCCGCGGCCGTCCCAGACTTTCGAGCGGACCCTTCAACATGGGACGGGGCCAGCGTATCCACATGGCACGAGAGTGCAGCCGTCAGGCCTCTTGCCGTCCGCCGCAGAAAGGCCTGCCGGCTCCAAAGTCGCAGGAAGCGAGGCAGTACTGAGAGCGCGGCGAATTAAATCATTCATGGTGGAATGTCGGTAAATACGGCCAGCGCTCATCCTGCAATGCAGGCCATGCCGACCCAATCAATCCACCGACAGACCACACCGACTGCAGGCGTGGGCCTCGCATATTTTCAAGCCCAAGCGCAGGCACACCGCAATACGCAGGGCAGTTGGCTCCAAAACGGTTAAAGTTATATTAGGTTAAATTAGAAATATGCTAACTAAATAATTACCAACTAAGTTAATACCTACTCGTTCATTTTCCAGATCCCATTTTACTATTTGTACTTATTCCAGTTTTAACCGCCAGCCATATTACTATTCACCAATATGGTCAAGTTGACCCAAATACATGAACTATAAAAACTTTACGCAGAAATAACTGGTCTAACTTGTTAGAGCGACTTAACAACTATACAATTTTAATCGCCATGTTGTTCTTTGGTTTGTTATAGCGATGTTTTGATTATTTGTTTATAGTCAATAAACACGATGCACCATGACCTGAACCGAGTTTCTCAACGGGTGGGCTTGTAAATGAACATTTTGGGTGAAGACACATTTATCAGCATGCGTACGCATTTTGTCTATAGAAAATGTCAGTTTAGTATGGGACCACGTCCAGCTCTCCGCATGCGTACGCATGTTTACACATTTCATACTAAACGGCCAATTTTACGGATAAATGTGTCTTCACCCGTACAAGACAAAACTAATGTCAAATTCCAATGTTGTGCCAACAGTGTCTGTTGAAAGCTCAGTACTCAAAGTTGTTGGCGTACATCTACCTAGGACAAGTAGTACAATTAGGTAGGTCCAACTTCAGGAAAGACGTCAACCGCCGAATCCAGCTCGGTTGGGCAGCGTTTGGGAAACTACGCAACTTCTTATTTCGAATCCCGGCGTTGGTATTATTTGTGTATTTATTTTTCACCATGATCCGTTCCTTGGTCGTAGCTGTCTACTTTTTTAAGTATCTATATATATATCTATTAGGTATATCTACTCGTATAGTCGCCTGGTACCCACATCACAAGCCTCAATCGAGCTTATCGCGTGACTAAGTTGATTTCTGTAAGATTTCCAAATATATTTATTTATTTGCATATGAGGTAAACGTACGCAGTGTACGCAATCACATATACAGGGTGGTTAGTGAGTAACCCGACAAACTTGAAAGGTGTAGTATTCCTGTATGCTTAGCACATGATTGGTATGTCAGTATGTCGCCGCGAGATAGATTTTCCATCTTTTACTAACTATATGAATAAAAGAGGGATGGATAATCTATCTCGCGGCGACATACTGTCGCACTAATCATGTGCTAAGCCCCCTGACCACATTTTGAGACTATAATGTCATATGAACTTTTCTGGATTCGGCTTAGTTTAAGAGATAATTACATGTTTTCAAAAAACTATTTTCATCATAAGTCACTGATAAATGCCTGCACTATTAAAATTCTTACACTAATAGTTTTTATCTTGACATACTCTCTGACGAAAGTTAGAGAAAATGACAAAAAAGTATCAGAAAATGTTCAACTAAAAAAAAAAAATCATTGAAAAAAAATTCTTTCCCTACAATTAACTGGTCATGTGTAAAAAAAATCAAAAAATCATAGAATAGAATTAAAGAAAAAAAAATGTTTGTATGAAAATGACATTTTATATCTCATAATATTTTTTTACTTCTTTTGTCATCAAAAATGCATTGGTAAAGTCTGTCGGTATACTCATTCCCTCTCTGTATTTTAAACTGATGTATGGAGTTGCGTACACTAACCCACGGCGTGCGTTTACCCTACATGACTCTATAAATATCTTATTGTAAAGAGAATCAAAAATACAACTACAATACTAGCGAAACTTTCCCACCGCAGTTCGGTCGGTGGCAGCCAATCAGCATTTGTGAAAACATCGTTGGACTGCTTGATTCTGTGTACAATCAAGAGCATAAATATGTTTACAATTTTGAACCTTATGCTATGGACATAAGCAAAAAAATGTATATATATTTATGCCCTTGATTGCGTTAAGCGCGCTGCTTTATACCCTTAATTTTAGACCATCGATTGTCAGATGAACAGAGTGGGAATACAAGATGCAAATATGCTAACGCTCAGTCTTATGCAACTATCTTTATTGCACTAATGAGAAAGAATGACAAAGAGAGAAAACTACGATACGATACTGAGCGTTAGAGATTGGCAACTTGGCTACGCCTCAGTGGAACGAGCTGTAATTATTAAAACCACCACAAGCATACATATTTATACTTACATACCTATATTTCTTTGATTCTTTAGATAGGTTCATATTAAATTTTTGCACTTCACTGTCCGTCCCATTATGGACACATATGGATAAAAAGGCATTTTGCTCTGAGCAACAATGAAAATATATTTTTTTTATAGGTACATTCTGAAAGTAGATAAAAACCGAAAAAGTGTATTTGGAGGGTCCACGGAAAAAACATGTCCATTGCTTAAAAAATCAGAGCAAATTCACACCTTATTCTGTTAAAAGTAAGGTTCTAAGAACATGTCTAGTCAATTCAAATTACAGACTTTCTGTGCACCGACACACAAAGACTTTCCGTGAACCTTTCATTTTAAGTCGAATTTATTTTCCTTTAACAACCCTAGAAAGAACTTATAATTTGTGAAACTGTTAACCATTTCAATATCCTATTAAGCTACACTAGCGGTCAGATAGTACGGGTCAATATTTTTTTTATGTGACGAAGTTAAACAACTGAGCTCTCAGCCCACCTAATGGAAAGCAGGAACTGAGGCCCATGGACATAGTAACCAAAAAATCGCCTATGCGCAGCGTACACTGAGGACTTAGATGGATTGCCTCTGTGCCAGTAATTACACCGGCTATCTTACCCCCAAACCGGAACACACTACAGTGAGGTGCATAAATATATATACGATTTTAGACCTTATGCTGCAGACATAAGTAAAAAAGTGTATACATATTTTTACCCTTGACTGTACAGTAGTAACCGGAATATTAGTAAATAGTAACAGTATTTTTTATAAAAAATTATACCTGACCCGTATTGTGTGACTGAGAGTGAACCTGTAGCACTACTGTTGTAATAGAAATGCCATCATTCTCTTCATCGTCATCATGATCATCATCAGCCTATGATAGTCCACTGCTGGATGTAGGCCCCTCCTATTAACTATGCATATAGACGCATTAGGAGGTAAATGCCCATAATCGCCACGCTGGGCAAGCAGATTGACGATCGCAGTAATATGTCCACTATGATGACGCTGCTGACCGTCATCAATCTTTTATCAAATAATGGTTAATGACACTTCAATAACTTAGTCGACTCTTACGACACCTGCAGGAGGAGTTGGGGTGGTGACAAATGTATTCTTACTGCCGTCACCACACGGCTAGTAAATAGTAACAGTATTTTTTATGACAAATTATACCTGACACGTATCGTTTGACTGAGAGTGTACCTGTAGCACTACTGTTATAATCGAAATGGAATCATTCTCTTCACATGCATAAAATATTACATTTCTGTACAAGACACCAGATCACACATAAGATAAGGAAAACATCTCGGAGTTATTTATAGTACAATACGGAAGTTTCCTTATACTACCAATTCGTGAAGGAATATAAAGAAAATACCTTTTCTGGGGCATTATTTTTACTTAGAGGATCATTACGTTACAAATCACTTTCTTTGTATATTTATCACAGTGACACTTTTACGTATATTTATGGTTTTGTCACGTTTAGCATATACATTATCCTCCGGAAAACAATATTAGATAAGGCCCAATTAAATAATGAATAAATATATATCATGAGACGAACTTACAAATCAACCTTGTCCAACACTAAGCTCAATTAAGGCTTGTATTGTGGGTACTAAGCGACGTTATACATTTTTTTAGTTGTATTTTTTAAAGCAACACGGAGGTGTGGTGATAACCAAGTCCTCAGCTTTCGCGGCTGATGTCTAAGCCACTCTGCCACTCCAGCCTCCTCGGGCGTTGGTAAATTTCGGTATTTTTCCTTTAGTATATGATGTAACGCCATCTGTTATCAGCCCGCCCATCTACCAGCCAAGCCACGCCATCGCCCCACTACCACCAGCCCTGCCACGCTGCACAGCCTAGCCACGGAGTGGGGAGATGGTAGCCAAGCCTTTAAAAGCCGGCGCACTGCCTTTTTCGAGGCTTTTTGATTCGGTACACATGTTAAGTGGAAATTCTGTCCGTTTATGTTAAAATAAATCTGCTGATTAAAAAGTATTTCATTATCGTCTCATTTCGCCTGCTAATTTATAATGACATCAAATATTAAAATGCACATTAGGTGTATCAAAATTCTTTTCGTTGTCTTATTTTGTGTCCCTAAAAAACGTGACACAGTCGTGATTTTTGTATGAGATGATGTTTTGTTTCCAATTTTTGGTGTATATATGGATTAAAATCTAGCGTGAAAAATAAATACAAGTGTACCGGAATTTTATTGTATTATACTGAGTCGAGACAGCAACTAGAAGCGTGACAGAGTGGTATGAGACAAGACAACGAAAAGAATTTTGACCCAGGTACTTAAAAACAATATCAGTTTCACCCAAAATCACATTAAATTTCAATTATTCTACTTGTCGTGTCTACCGTGGGATTCGTAGCCGCGGCACTAAATTAGCTCGGGAGCAAGTTTATCTCATTTCCACGCCAAGACCCCGATAGCGCCTTCGATTACCCAAACTGAATATACACATTAATCTCAATTTATATGCTTAGATTCAGCTTTTATGCTTTTTAGGACGGTGTTAAATCGTCAGCTTCCTTTAGTACCATTTGATAGCCAAAGTTTCGTAACCAGCTTCGAAATGGGAATAAAGTCCCAGTAGGTGCCGTTGAATCAGGACTTTACTATTACCAATCTGTAAGTTTAGTAATCAGTTTCGAAACGGGAAATAGAATCCCGTGTTGTAACTGGTTACAACACTAGTTACGACAACATATTTATCATTTGAAAGCCAGCTACCAAATCCGGCTACGAGATGGGAAATTTATTCCCATTTCGTATCATCAGGTGGGAAACCATATTTCCCATTTGGCAGCTAGCTACCAAACGGTACTAAACGGCCAGCTTTAAGGAAAACTGAACGCATTCTCCTAATTTACTGCTGTAGATGTAATTTTTTTTAATGGAATACGTATGAGGTAAACCAACAAACCGATTGCTTAATAGTAAGCTTTATTCTGACAACTAGAGGCCTTTACATCTCTAGTAGTATAGATGTAGATGCATGATAAAATTGTGAACTTGTACAATAAGAATAATTTTTGTTTATTAAATATTATTGTCTTTTATTTATGTCTCTTTTTAAGTTTGATAGTGTCAGACGATTCGAAAATGCTTATTAATAAGCTTACTTCAATAAAGAATAGTTTGACTTTGACTTTGACTAAGCCACTCAGAGCCGGATTAAAGAGGCGTGGTCTACAGCATATTTTATAGGGGGGCATGCTTATATTCTTTTCATTACAACTATAAAAAAATGTGGCAATCTTTGGGGGAGGCCTATGTTCAGCAGTGGACGTCTTTCGGCTGATGTGATGATGATGATGATGATACAAAAATACCCTTGAAAGAAAATAGCCCTTTTCTAGTGTGTTTAGCCGTCCTTGCGAAAGTTGAATTTATTTTCGTTCTGTTTTGGCAGATATTTTTTTACTGCCAGTACTCCAATTTTTTGAATTAAAACCCCCTGGGCGCGGGCCCCGTAGCATTTTCTACTTCTACAGGTTAATCCGGCACTGAGTTCCAAAAGAACTTAATTACAGAATACTCATACTAAATGTACCTTAGATCTAAAATAGAATATTGAGGCATTGTCTTAATATTACATTCCATTCCTTTCCAATTTATCTAAGCTTTTGAAGCTCCGACAATCGCAAAGGTTTATCTCGCACCTAAAATGCAAACAATCATTGAGGTTTTTCTCAAGAATAAGATTAATGTTGACGTTAGTTTGTCAACGGCAGAAAAACACAAAAATGGCCGCAAAAAGTCAAAGGTTAAATAAAGGCTTTCGGTTAGCTAGGGTCATCAGGGGAGGTCATCTCGAAACGAAATTGACAGATTGTCGCTACGTGTTCGAGCCGCGGTGAGCGAAAAGGGGATGTTATTAATTGAAATTATCGGCGGTACGATAACAAACCTTGATAACACCTATTTAATTTGGAGGTACCTTTGAGAGTACCATACCTTTACAAAGCCCATATAAAAACAACACTGGAACGATCTGCACTGGTTCTCCGGCGTAAATATAAGTAGTTAAGTAAGGTTCTTAACTTTTATGTAATATTTACAATTAGTCATAATTTTCTTGCGAAATAAATTGATTGAATTGAAATAAAAAGTACATTAAATTTTTTGTGAAGACCATTTTCTTCATGTACTAATAAAGCATGTGCATGCAAAAGTTGAAGTGCGAAAACTAAACCTCGTCACAAAATATGATCTGATGATGACTTTTCCTCTAGCAGTATTAGGTACTGGATATCAAAAAAAAAGCAAAAAATCAAAGATTCTTTATTCAGGCGTGCATAATAACAAACACGTTTAAAACACACACAATAGCAAGTTCACAAACAAAAACTACTTCAAATTCTAACCCCTACACCACTGAGCCGAGAAGAACCGGTAAGAAAGTCGGAGTGTCTTTTTTTTTCAAAACAGTATAATAATATATTTTATTTATGTAACATGCAATAAATAAATTACATACATTGAAATTGTTTTAATACAAGTTGAGAATAATTATTATAGGTATCTACATTTACTACTAGCACTTTCATTGCCAACGAATGCTACGCGCTACGCTCGTAGCCGATCCCGTGACTTTTCCGCGTTGTAGCGAAAATGGACCTCCCACAGAGAACTCCCCTCGGGAGTTTCCGACGTTCAATGTCCTAGAGACGTAATACTATCAGAATAAAGAGAAAAAAAATATTAAAAAAAATTAAAACTTGGTTTTCGAACTAAAGGGAGCTGTGAATGTTCGCGTTTATGTCGTTTATCGCCTTAGCAGCAAAACGTGACGGATGTTTTGCTCGCAGTAACGAGGGGCATAAAATCGCCCCTCACGATTCTGGAGACCTACATAATTATTTATCAGAAGTAGTGCGGTCAGCCAGGAATGGCAAAATACCTATGGTTTCAATCCATGCCCTATTTTGGGAAAGAAAATTCGTATGAAATAATAAAAATATTTTCAATTTTATTAATATATGCGATTTCAAGATTAACCATCGCTGTAACCGAAGAAAAGAATATTATGTTACATTTTATTACGTAAATTATATCAATTTACGTAAAAGTCAATTTAATACGTTGCGTAAACGTTGTTTAGTTGTTTATGTAATCGATAATTAGATGTTTTACCAGAGAAATGGGTTTAGCAGACTAATCGAACAAAAGGTGCCTTCCCCACGGACAATGACAATATTCCAGATGGTCTATCGGCAGGCCCTAAGAATACTCGACACTCGTTGCCCTTCGATATACGATGTGGGTTATACGGACCTCAAATGTTTCGAACGTAATATAAATATTTTTCACCTCATATATGGAGGGTAAGAATATATTTTGTCACCATCCCAACTCCTCCTGCGGGTGTTGTAAGAGTCGACTAAGGCATTGAAGTGTCACGTCATCATAGTGGACACATTACTGCGGTCACCATTCCGCTTACCCAGCGTGGCGGTCCGTCTGTCGGTCTGTCCGTCTGTCACACCCGATTTATTCAAAAACTATAAATGCTACAGTAACGAAATTTGGTAAGGAAATGTGTTGTATAAACCGCTACAGGATTACGATACTCAATTGTAAAAAAAACCATTGGGGTGGGGGCCCTCCATACATGTAACTGAGGGAAAGCAACATTTTTTTAGTTGTATATAAGCGTGTGGGGTATTAATAGAAAGGTCTTTGAAAATGATATGAAGGTTTCTAAATCTCATTTTTATTTAAGCAAATTGTTTTCGAGATATCAGCTCTCAAAGTCTGTTCCCCCATCTATTTTTTGAACTACGCGATATAAAATTAAAATAAATATATATGTTATGCACATTAATAAACTCTATCAACGATTTCTGGTTTTAATAAATTATCTTCTATAGTTTTTGAGGTAGGTTGATTTAACTGTATTTTTAATAATAAATTGATAATGGTACGGAACACTTCACGCGCGAGTTGGACTCGCACTTGGCCGGTTTTTTAATACTACCACAACTTAACTCACTAAACAGTACACACCCACTCCACAAGTCCCACAACCCACTTAATTTATAAAACCAATCAACATTCTAAATGTGAATTTATTGAAAAAATATTTACATTCGTGTTTATATGTAAATATAATATAATTACGCAAATTTCATCGCGCAGATGACATTAATCAAAATGAATCTAATAATATTTTCAACGCAAACGGTACGTGCGAATCACGTAAATTTTCTTTCTAATTTGTGACTCACGTTCACGTTTCGACGTACAACATTCGAGGCACTCACAGATCAGTATAGATAGCTAACGGTGGCATGGAACATGTCGCAGCGTTATGGCCGATAGGCCTTTATAGTGTGACAGATGCGCGCCCTATGAGCCAGTCGCAACTTACCCGCGACTGCAGGATGAGCTCGGACATATCCGCAAAATGCCGAATTGTGCCGTTATTTCTTGTAAAAATAGGAGTGTAAATAAACATTTCAAGGACTATTGAGTCACGTACCACATGAAAGTATTGATTTTTTTAGTTATTAGTTGACAAAACCACGTATTTTTACAAATAATATATAACAATAAACCGCTGACATAAATGTCATAATGATTTTACTTGGGCGTACCAATTGGTTGAACTATTCAGTGACAAATTGTATGTGCGTTTTACATTGACGGCTTAGAATAGCAAGCAAGTTGCAATTTGGTAAGTGACCGTGCAATGTATCCAATTGCTAGCGATATTCACAACCGTCCTGTCATTTCTTGGTACGGCCGCTGCGAGCAGGCCGCGAACTAGAGGTACGACTGACCGTGCCGATGACAAATAGGGTCGATAAATTGTTGATGTATTTGATTATATTCAATTTTTCTTTCATATTTTGACCTTCGTATCAATATCTTATCTTCATAAAGGTAAAACAATATATATAGATTATATCGCGTATTATATTATTTTGAGCCTTTTACAATAACCGTTGTCAAAGGTTGAAATTGTTTTATTTAAATATGTGACCATCGCGGAAACGGCTGATAACATTATATTTATTAAGGGTAGAACCGTCTAAATAATTATTTGTTCATGTGATTCCCAGCCACAATTAAGATAATATCGTTAATAAATTGCTTTGTTCATATTCAAATATAGGAGGTCTCTCTTAGGCGAGCCGCTAGATCTTTAAAAAGTCCATGTGCACTTGGCCCCCATGGCCCCAAGGTCTCCACACCGAACGCCGCAAATATGTAGCTGGTTCCTAAAGCAGCATATTTGCGGCGCTTGAGACTTTCGGCTAATGATGCCGCGGCGCCAGCAGCAACGCCGGTGACCGAAACATGGGACGGTGCCAGAGTGTCAACGCAGGTGGCGTCCCAAACTAGCGGCCGGCCCATGCTCCAGGGCACCAGCGTCATTCCGTCAGGCCTCTTGCCGTCGTCCCTGGCCAGACCGTTGGGCTCTAGGACGGCCGGTATTTTCGCGCTAACAAGGGCGCGACGGATAACATAATGTTTATAAAGATTAGATACATTGTCCAATGCGATATTTTAATCTGTATTTATTTATTATTAAATGATAGATCGATTTTAATGTTTTTCTTAATATTCCGGCCTTATCAAATATCTATGGATAATAATTTATCGACGTAGCCTCCTCTCTAGTGCCGCATCATATGGTAGCGCTTTAGCCAATCACAGCGTGGCAAAGGCCCGACCTCGGAGACACCGAGACTCATTACAATTTCGCTTCGTTACAAATCTCTCTCTTTCATATATCTATGGAGGCACTGGTCTACTAAGCTATGAACTGTCGGTACCTACGTAATATTATTCAGTTTTTTTTGTTCTATGGCTTGACACCGACTTCAATGAGATCAGTAGGGTACCTAGTAATCATATATATTATTACAATGAATAGGGTAAAAGGTTTAAAGGTTTGGATAGGAAAACCTAAGTGACCCAAAATTATTTTGCACTTTTTAGTTCCAGCGTATTTTTGAAGGCGGTTTTATTTTTATTCTTAAAATATTTTATTTTTTGCTTTTTAGTAGTATAAATTAATCACCAAGGAGTTGTACCTTCATTTACATGATCACCTAAATACACATACACAAATAGCTACAAAAATACATAAAATATGTTATATTTAAAGAATTATTCCCCAACTCCATATCCCTAAGGAGTTGTACCTTCCATCATCAGCTCACCAACATGAGCCTATGACCACCTAAAGGCAAATACTCGCTGCCTTTCGTTTACGATTGACGAATA
Organism: Thaumatotibia leucotreta; assembly: GCA_025490895.1. Taxonomy (NCBI): domain Eukaryota; kingdom Metazoa; phylum Arthropoda; class Insecta; order Lepidoptera; family Tortricidae; genus Thaumatotibia; species Thaumatotibia leucotreta. Next base: position 19,112 of record JALPQI010009550.1, read on the forward strand.
AGCGTTAGCGATTGGCAACTAGTCTGGGCACCCTCATAGCAACTGTACCGTATGAACCAAAATATAGGAGGTTGAAAATGACATGAATGGTTTCGGTAACAGAATGATGCAAAATGACGAATGAACAGTGTTCATTGGACCTCAGAGGCAAATAACAATAATATTTGAGGAAACCTAAAACGATCAATACCAGGGCGGTTACCATGAAGTACTAATGCGATTCAGTTTAGGTCGAGAGAAAGGGACAAGGCTATACGAGTCATATATTTCTGTCCCTTCCCCTGAACCTAAACAGAATCGCATTAGTATGTCATGGCAAACCCCCTGATGGCCGAAAAGTGCTCGAGTGGAGACCACGGATTGGCAAACGCAGTGTAGAACATCTAGTACGTCCACCCACAAGATTTGTTAGACGATCTCATAAAGCAGGTTGCTTCTAACCGGTGTATGTTGAGGTCCAAATGGGAGCCTTGGAGGGCTGCCGTGATCTCTTAATGCGATTCAGTTTAGGTTCTGCTTGTCAGTTTTTGACAGTTATTCTATGCAACTGACATATCGCGATTCAGGTTAGGTCCTAAACTGAGTCGAATTGATAATCGTGGTAGCCCCTCTTATCATAGCTATTGTCGTCATCATATAATATATTATATCGGAGCGGCCAATGCTCACAAACATCTGGCCTACTATCGCGAAAATCGAAATTCGTAAATTTTGAAAATATTTCTCTGTCACTCAAACGAAGGCGTCATTAGAGTGATAGACACAAATCCTCGAAACTTACGATACATTTATTTTTGGCCATCGTTGCCGATCCATACACAAGCTAGCCCAGTGAACTTAGTATAGCCATAATTTTTTGGTGATCATTATCTTCTGTGGATCGTCTAAATTTAAACAATGTTTTTCAAATCCAAAATAAGCTAATATTGTGGATCAGTCTATCGTTCTGTTCTAAACATAAACGGTGTATTACACGAAATAGTCTACTTTGTCGGGAACGTGACGGCTATGACAGCTGCCTGAGAAATATTATATGGAAAGTGCGAGAATTCACTATAACTACAAACACCCAGTTATAAAATTAAGATAGATCTCCGTGAAGAACGGCGTCACGTACCCGACGTTGTCTTGGAATGCACCAAACGCAGTAACTAGTATCTAAGTATCAATCAATTTGAATACTTTATTCAACTACAAAATATGTTAATTAATATCTTAAAACTACTTACTGTTATAAGAAGGTTAGCGTTATGTAGGTAAGTTCTGCGGTCACGTACAGAACGGTCCAATACAAAACTTGACGTATACATTCTTTTTGAATTTCAAACTTTTCTATGAAATACATGAAGCCATTTCTTCACCAGCTAATTTCATACAAAACACTACATCAAAAATGTCAGGTATAGTAACCGGCAAACAACTAGAACCAATGTCCTTGCTTGCGTTTGTGTAAATTATACATGGGGTAAGACAAAAACGCGACCTGTATACATACAAGCGTATACAGGTCGCGTTTTTGTCTTACCCCATTAAAAAAACCGTTTCATCTTACCCCACCTTACCTTAACTAAAAAACTACAAAAAATTGGCTTACATAAATAAGGTATAATTCTCATTGCCCATTAAATTAGGAAACTAAAAGAAAATTTAAGATCTCAAACTAAATTTTGAGCATGAAATCATGACAACAGAAATTACCATTTTAACATTTTTAATTTCAAAATATCGTATGTCGTAGGAGCTCCTTTAAAATATTTTACGTATCGACCACCTTTCCCCGAGTGAGCAGTTCGCGTGTAGAGTTAAACTTGTGCTTAGTAACTTAAGCAACAAATTACGAGGGGAGGGGGCTAACTTAGGGAGTGCAAGTGGGGGTGTAATGGGGGGTTGGATTGAGCCGACTGTGGGTAGTTGTTGATCGTCCTCTTTACGTGGAGCACTACCCCTGGTGACTCCTCTAGCCGCCCATAATCTCTCCATTAGTGGCTCCTCGTAGCTGCAGTGTACGCAGCGGCCACACCCCGGTAACCACGTCGATCCGTGGGCTAAACCTAATGGAGGGGGCTGAATGGCTGAATGTCTTTCAGCTAACGGGTGATCCCCCGAAAGTACACAAAGACTGCTTCGGCGTAGTTAGGCGGGCACCGTCGATAGGCAAATGCTTCCGGCTTCTACGGCGATGCAGCAAGGTGATGTGATGCGCCTCAAAGGGCGCCAGTCAGGATCTATTAAGACTAGGCGGCCAAGTCACTGCACCCTTTCTATCGCCGGTCGTACCAGATTTCTGGTCCATCGGATACAGGTAGTCTTTGGGCGAGGGAGTGAGTCTGCATCAGCGCAACTGCTTACTCACTATAATCATATCACGCGCCGAAGAACCCTGGCATATATATGGATCACGAGCTTAAAAGCCCTTTGGCGATGGGGAGACGGTGGTGGGATTTCGGACTACGGTGTGTTTCGTATCTTAGCTGTCTCCCTGCACAGAGGCGGTCAGATGAGAGTGGTCGCTCCTTGACTCGATTGGGGCGGGAGGACGGGTTCGGCAGCACATCTGACGACTAAGCAGCCCTATTTAGGATCGCTCTGCTTACCCCTGCACAGGGGAGAGGCCTAGAAAAGGTGGCCTAAAAATAGTCCGTCTCCCCCTTTTCACCTGATGGCAAACCGCGGCCGTCGGGCACCGTTTTAATCGCGGTCGAAACACAAGGAAAATTTCTTTCTACATCACCAACTTTTAATTTTGCTTGCTGGAATGTCCGCACGCTTTTAGATAATCCAACATCTCTATGTCCAGAGCGCAAAACTGCTCTAATCGCTAGAGAACTACGCAAATATAACATAGATATTGCTGCCCTAAGTGAAACCCACCTATCGGACAGTGGAGAACTGCTTGAAGACCGCGGTGGGTACACTTACTACTGGATGGGCAAATCAGCAAATGAACGTGCAGGTAGTGGCGTAGGCTTTGCCATAAAAAAATCAATAGCAAGGACATTAAACGAAACACCAAAAGGCATCAATGACAGAATCATGACACTCCGATTGCATCTCAGCGACAAGAAATATCTCCTTTTAATAAGTGTCTACGCCCCCACCATGACGTACAGTGACGTTGACAAAGAAAAATTCTATAAAGACCTAAGAGATGTTTTAAAAGGCATATCTCCTGGCGATAAAATTGCCCTAATGGGTGATTTTAATGCTCGTGTTGGCTCTGATTCTCGCGTCTGGAAGCAGGTCCTTGGGCGCCATGGAATCGGAAAATGTAATTCCAACGGGGAATTGCTTTTAGCTCTGTGTGCAGAATTCAATCTGTGTATTACGAACACTTTTTTCCGCATGGCCGACAAGTATAAGACATCTTGGATGCACCCACGCTCTAAACACTGGCATCTTATAGACTATGCCATTGTGCGCAGAGCTGACTTGAAGGACGTTTTGATAACTAGAGCTATGCGGGGTGCTGAAGGCTGGACCGATCATCGGTTGATTAGGATGAAAGTTCGCCTCACCTATAAACCGCCTCGCCGAGCTAAACATAAAATACCTACGCGTCTTGCCTTTGATAAACTCAAGAGCTCCTCAATCATGCAGGAACACTTCGACAACGAGTTTAGAACTGTATTACCCGAAATTGAGGGCTCCGTTGATGAACATTGGTGTTCTCTGGCCCAATCACTTCACGAGATCGCGCGAAACGTTATTGGTAAGCCGGAGAAGAAACATCAAGATTGGTTTGACGATACGGACGCTGAGATTATGGCACTCGTGAATGAATCTAGGCGTCTTCGCCGGTCTTACTCTAAGAATTCACAGCAAAGGGACGTTCATCGACAGCTCAAGTCCAAAATCCGTGATCTAAAGGATCATTGGTGGACAATGAAAGCATCTGAGCTGCAACATCTTGCTAACATTAAGCAAATGGGTCTATTTTTCGAATCCCTTCGCACGGTTTTTGGTCCGCGGTATAAAATGCTTTCACCCATCTTTTCTCGTGACAAATCAAAACGCCTGACTGACCGTAGTGATGTTGTTGCTCGTTGGGCGGAACATTTCGACGAAAGTCCTTAATCCACCTGGACACGGAGCGGATATCGCAATATATTAACACCTTGCCGGCTTTAAGTGCATCGCAAGACCTTGACAACCCTCCATCTTTTGCCGAGTTTCGTGTTGCGGTCAGTCGTCTCAAAAATGGAAAAAGCTGCGGGTTTCGGATAGTTTGCCAGCTGAACTATATAAATACGGAGGTCCGAGTGTCCAAAATAAAACTTTTTGAGCTCATTCTGAGAGTTTGGGGATAGCGGCATAATTCCCCAAGGTTGGAAGGATGCCACTATCTGCAAACTATATAAAGGAAAGGGCGACACTTCGGACTGCAGCTCATATAGAGGTATTTCGCTTCTCAGTGCGGCTGGCAAGATCCTGGCTCATATTATAAATCGCCGACTGTCCTGAGCTTGCAGAGCGTATTCTGCCTGAGAGTCAGTGCGGGTTTCGCCCGAGCAGAGGAACGGTCGATGCTATCTTCATTGTCAAACAGCTACAGGAAAAGTCCCATGAACAGTATAGACCTTTGAATATGTGTTTTGTTGACTTGGAGAAAGCTTTCGACCGTGTGCCGAGATCGGCTTTGTGGATTGTCCTTGCCAAAGCTGGATGTCCTGAAAAGTTTGTAAACCTAGTGCGCCAATTTCACGATGGCATGACAGCCAGAGTACGACACGAAAACGACTTCTCAGAACAGTCATGGTAACAAGCGGGCGTCAAGCAGGGCTGCGTGATGGCACCGACTCTCTTTGCGTTATATTTCGCCTCCGTGCTGAGAGATTCATATGGTGATGGCACCGGACAAATTTGTCTATCTGTTAGAACAGACAAGGCGTCTTCGATCTTACTCGTTTTAGAGCAAGAAAATCAGTACATGAGCTCTCTGTCGTGGACGCCCTCTACGCTGATGATGTATGCCTAATGGCAAATGATATTAACAGCTTGCAGCTATTTCTAAGCCGCCTGGAGGAATCGTGTCGAAGATTTGGTCTAATCATCAGTATTGCGAAGACACAAGTGCTTAAGCAACCCGTACGTGGTTTCGCACCAGACCCAGCACCGATCTTTTTGGGCGGGTAAGGCTCTCGAAGAAGTAACTTCTTTCCGGTATCTCGGCAGCTTCATCCGCGCCGACAATCGTCTCGATACTGAGATATCTTCGCGTATCGCAAAAAGCTGCAGCATCATTTGGTACACTTCGCAAAAGAGGTTTGGGACTCCCACGATCTCAAACTGCACACTAAAATCGCTGTGTATAAAGCAGTTATCTTGCCGATTCTGCTCTACGCGACTGAGACGTGGTGTCTTTACAGGGGCGACATTAAACGTCTTGATACTTTCCACATGAGGTGCTTACGCTCGATACTTCACCTTAAGTGGCAGGACCGAGTATCGAACACTGAGGTATTAAGACGTACCAACCTTAGTGGTGTAGAGTCCCCTGCTCATAAAGGGTCAGCTGCGATGGTGCGGTCATCTTGTACGCATGAATGACGCTAGGCTACCAAAAGCTGTCTTTTACTCGCAGTTGAAGGACGGAAAACGTAAGTCAGGTGGCCAGTTCCTGCGATATAAGGACGTTGTCAAACGCCACCTCACCGCGTGCAACATCCCATGCGAGGGTTGGGGAAGAGCTTGCTCAACAGAGGGGGGTTATGGCGCAGTTCTGTTCATGAGGCCGTTGTTAACTTTGAGAAGCGTCGCTTGGAAGACCTCGATGCTAAACGTCTCAACAGAAAAACCCGTCCAAAGCCTTCCTATACCTACACGTATAACAACAAAGGCGAGTTTGCACTGTGCGCCCTGTAACAGAACCTTTAAAAAGCAAATTCGGTTTTGCAAGCCACATTCGTGCTCATGACCGGCGCTCGTGATGGTCATGAAGCCAGGTTTCGCCATTGACGGATACGTCAAGGAGGACGATATACATTACGACACAAGTGCGAAAAACATGAAAATCGAAACGAGTGGCGATGTTGAATAAATCGACACGAGTTACGAACTTCCTTTTTGCACGTGTCTCGTACGATGTTTTTTAGTACAGATGGCCCTCCAAAGTTTTGGACCTGACAAAAATGGCACACTTCTCGCACTAGAGCCTAAAAAAGGCACTGTACTAAAAAATATAAACCGCAGCTTGACAATCTGCATTGCTATATTAGTAGTTTGTGCAACTGCTACATCATCAGAGGCGTTACTACAGTATTTTACACGATCGTGTTATAGTAGAAAGCTTTCAGTCGAGTACCGTGCTTAGGCCACGAAGCTTGTTGAGTGGCCTAATTAAGGTACGAGATTAAAACGCTTGATTAAAACACTGTGTACAATACTTTTCTACGAGTCATTAAAAATAGGTAAACAGATACGCCAAAACGAAGTGTAGATCCTAAGTTAGCCGCTCGTTGATGTATTTTTTTGATTAGTCTAATTCATTATAGTTGAAGAGCGAACTCGATGTAAATGTATATGACTATAATTGTATATACGTAATTTTAATTCAAATATTACAGTCGATTAGCAGAAAAAAAAACAGTTTCCACACTTAGTAAATACTTATTAATTTATTGCAAAACACTGCAGATTATCGGTGTCAGTTTTATATTATCGGGCAAATACTAGACTATTCTGCTACGACGAAAATGTCTTGGGACTATAACTGTACATGCAACGTTTCCTGAACAAGAAAAGCCTGATTAGATTATAAGAAGTATATTATTTCCGGGGATAATAATTGTCTATAGGGTTTTTCATGGCTTTCTGTGGAATTGTAATGATGAAATCAGTAAGGCTGCATTATTTCATGCACGTCCCTGTCGTCCCTAACTATATTTAACAGTGGATTTCCTTACCATGATCGCCATCATCAGCACCATAAGACGTCCACTGCTGAATATAGGCCCCCCTTTTGGACCTACACATACACGTCATACACCGGTAAAAAGCAGCCTGCATCCAACGGCACCTGTCCTTCGTCGATCTTGTCGATCGTCTATCCTACATTGCGTTTTGTTAACCGTAATAGTCTCCACTCCAGCACTTTTTTCACCCCATCGGCCATCTCCTCTGCGTGCAATGTGGCCTGCCCATTAGCATTTCAGCCACTATAGCAGCTAACTTATATGTAAATTACCATAAGAGCTAAAAACAACTTAAAGTTAATTCGCAGCATTCCTTATTCAGTATTTTCGTGTTATCTCAAAATACTTTAATTACTACCTACTATTAATATGTATAATAAAATCATGTAAGTACAAAGCTAGTAAGTATCTAGACTTGGTTCACGAAGTAATGTGGCAGATTGATTAATTAATGAAATTAAATGAATCAATGAAATAATCAGATTCAATTCATGAAGGAAGTGATTGAATTAAATTAATGTAGGAAACGATTGAATTTAAAAAATGCTCATTTGTGGCATTGTTACCATGGGTACTTTGGGGTTGATATCCTAAATCGCTTCTTTCAAAGCGTATCCCTACCAGGATAGCGGAGACAGTTCTGCGACAATGTAATTTGCTGGTATTACCGATTACCGGCAGAGCGTGAGCCCATCGCCAAGTAATATAAGTAAGCCAAATGAGCTCCCTCATAAATAGACACAATACTCTTATTGTACGTATTTCGGGAATAAATGGAATAATACATCGATGGATTATTTTACCAATTAATAATGACTATAGTGAGGCTTGTTGGGTAAAATCAATAGAAAACTGACACGGTTCGATGGCTTAACGTGTTCTAGGGACCTAATAAGAATAAATACTTTCGGCCGGAACTGGATGAATTCTTAGGTACTTTTTAGATACCGTAAAACCATACAAGTACCTATTACAACTATAGTCCACAAGTTCAACTCCTAACTAAGCACTAATGGAAATCTTTTATTTTGGTTTTATCTAAGTTTTTTTATCATTAATGAGGAGACTTTATGTAACAAGTTCGTCAATAATATAATTACACCAAATCGAAAGATATTTATTTATTTATTTATTTATTTATTTATTTGTTCCTATCAAAATTATTAGGTCATTCCATCCTTAGCCGATTCTGTTCAAAATATTTTAAGTATTCTTTAAACCAACTTTCAACATTCATGTTTTCTTTTCATATTTTTTGGGCCCACGAAACAAAAGTTAAAAGGAGGGGGGGGGGGCAATGGTTTTTAAATCTGTGACATTAGAAAAAAACTTTATTCTGGGACCGTTATTCTTTTTGAAAGACCTATGTATTTGGCGATATCCCACACTATAGGATTGCAGCAAAATAAAAAAACAGTTTACTAGTAGGGGGGGGGGGGTCGTACTTATTTTATTCTACATTCCATTCTACCACTTTGTTGGCGCGATTAATATTGTATACCTGTACCTAGTTGGAAATTTCTAGTAGGTACTGACGTTCACTCAGCAATCAAATGCTGCGGATTCACAGACGGACATGGCGAAACGATAAGTGTTCATAGTTTACGACAGAACCCTAAAACAGTGATATTTGCATACTAATTATCTATAGGTGGACATTTTTCAAAACGTGGCTTGTATGTTAATTTCAAGATCAGAACGTCGGCTGACAAGCAAAACTCACTATAAAAACTGTCACTACTCTTAACAACCTCTTATGTCAGTATTGAATGAGAACTGAGATACGATCTCTATTTCAAGTAGGTATTTCTTAGTGAGTTTTGATTGTCAACCGACGAGAAACAGTAGTATATTCTGATTCGGGTCATAACGTATCGAACCGACTTCGACTAAAAAGAACGAGTAACGCTTTTTAAATAGTTTAATCAATCCTGACCTCAAACCTACTTAATCAATACATAAGTCATCAAATGATCAATCTACTACCGTTAACAATAACATGAAGGACTTTGAATCGAGTTACTGTCACTGTGTCACCGTAAAATTTGACCCAAATTTTAACTGTACCTGTGTTTACATCAAACAGCTATTGAGAAAGTTACGCTGATGACCGATAAAAAGAAGCATAAGAAAACACTTATCCTTTGTTTTTCTCATAAATTAACAGTCACAATCATTTCACTCAGAAAAAATGGTCTGACGAGTTTTTTTTAAATCCGTGCCTAGTTTATAGGATTAAAAAAACCGGCCAAGAGCATGTCGGGCCATGCTCAGTGTAGAGTTCAGTTGTTATTCAAAAACGGCTGGGCCGATTATGTTCGAAATAGTTTTATTTTAAAGTATTCTGTAAGCCCACTATTCATGATTTTTTGGACCTACGGATCTAAAGTTAGAGCGGGGGGCATTTTTTTCTTCTGGAGCGATTCTTCGGCAGCAGAAACTTCGGCAAAAATTATGCCACCAAAATTAGGCGGTTCAACGCTCAGATATTCACCCAAACACGGTATTTGACCGAAAAGCTCTCTATTATAACGCGATTATGTAAAATAGTATTTTGGCCTCATGGGCCCTCCGAACAGTCCGAACCACTATCAAAGCGCGCGCCACTTTTGTCCAGGGATTCCGTAAGCAATGTCAGTTACTTCCGTCTTAAATCGAACGAGAAATCCAGAATTTTGAGTAGCAAAAGTCCACGCCCGCTTATCGACTGAGCACGGTCCCGGCCTAGTTAATTTCCTTCCGATGCTGATAAACCGAACCGCCAAACGGAGATTCAGCGTTGTGCTTACCTAGCAGAGGATAGCGTTCGCTTCAATGTAACCAATGCTCATTGCCTTCAGGCCTACAGAGATGGAGATCTTGAAGTTTCACTGACTACGCATTTATTTATGGGCAGTAGCATCATCAATCATCATAGAGGACACAGAGGTGATTATGAGCATTTACCTCCTAAAGCGTCCATACTCGTAATAGGAAGAGGCCTTGTGTGTGTGTGTGTGTATCCAACTGCAGAAATGGATAGCAAAGGTGCTCTTTTTGGAGCTTATAAAAGTATCATAGTCATATTGATAAAAATGCCTATATGTCAAAGTCAAAGTGAAACGATCTTTATTCGAGTAGGAATAGCAACAAAAGCATTTGAATTGTTAAGAGAATAAAATAAAATCTAATTCTGATTCTAACCCTACACACACAGCGGCCTTTTTTTCAATTAATAATAATTACAACTACAAAAAAAACTCAAACCTACAATCGTTTTAAATAAATTTAAATTTAATAACAATATCTAGAGATATAAAGTCGCTAAAAGTTTACAATTATATCTTATCTCTAATCATGTCTCAGTCGGAATTAGTATTATAATAATAAAAAGCAGGTATAGATAATATACGTTTCGACATATATTATACACGGTACTCGTGAGCATTACTAAAGATTTTAATGCTGAATTCCTGAGCATATTTTAGAGTATTGAATGTTATATAAAATTTCCTGGATTCGGCTTGGTTCCAGAGATAATTAACCTTTATTCGAAAAAAGTTTTTCGACGTAACTCTTCATAAAACTTTTTTTTATTACAATGCTACCACAATGTGTTCCAATATTACCATACATTTTGCCTGACAATTAAAAAATAAGAATAAACTTGATGAAAATTTGACATTAGGTCTCATAATATTTTTTTCCCCTCACTAGCCCGTAAAGCGCTCGTTTATCGTTTAATACGAGCGGGTAAAAACGCTTTTTACACACTTGTGAATAAAGTAATTTGACATTGCTCTAATTCCTATAGCCCCCTACTGCCTAGTATAAGTGGATCTGTATGACCGTAGTAAACATGCGCAATCGGAGCTCACATGTTAAATTGGTCGTTGTCATGGGTGACTTTGTAAGCCATTGGCTATATTTAAGTTCCAGAAGTAACTCTATTCTACGATACGTTTCGACATTGAGTTTTAAATGGTTTCTTTAAGTTAATTTACATTTGGATGAGATTTGTAATCATATTTCCTCGCGATAGTGAGGGGAAAAAAGTTGTATTACACTTGGCGGCAAAGTTTGTTCAACTCTCGTGCCTTGAGACCTTCGCAATGCTCAAGATTCCAGTTTTTAAACCACTCGCTACGCTCGTGGCTCAATTTTGGAATCTTTCGCTAGTTCAGGTCTCAATATTGGCACGATAGTTAAACAACAACTTTGCCCCCTTGTATAATAAATAACTATTGTTTATTTTGATGTCTAGAATGCATAGTTAAAATTTTTCGCAATGCTCGCGAGCACCGTGTAGGTATAAGGTCTCCAAGCGTTGCGATTTCAGTCTAAATTATGATTTGATATAATATTATATGATTCACTGCGCGAGGTCACGTTTATTGGTTATGTTGAGCCAAAATCTCTCGCACTGGTAAAATAGGGATTGCCGTATTCGAGATGTCATTACCCACTACCCGTGAACCGAAAAGCCGCAAGTATACTCGCACACTTGCAAATAAGTCGTTTCTGTCCTGTGCGAGTTCGGTACCGTTAGTCGCTTCGTTGTGTTTCGTCACGTACCCTGTTCTAATCGTGTGTCGCGAATATGTTACGAAAAATATGAATGTTACGAGACGTGTGTCTGCAGTAAAATGTGGATAGAATAGTCTTGGATAATGATGCATCATGATAAAATTGGTTGGGTTGAGGTAAAGTTAAGTTGGTATTTGAAAGATAGAATTGTAAACGTACGAAAACTAGACAAAGAGACCATTAGGACACCCATCTATCACCTCTAATATAACGACAACATTTTTTCGAATTCGAAGATTTCTCGAATCGGATGTCGGTCTTATAGTAAATGTTCATCCATTTGACCTCGGAATTTAGCCTGTAAAATTTGAACGGTGAATAAAAATCTGCTTGTACCTATATACTTACGGTATGTGCGAGGTTATTAGTGACTTATGTTATGAAACACCGTGTATATATTATTTACTGTTAACGCCTGGTAACACTGCACCGGCTTTGACCAATCCAGACGACCGTCGGTAATCAGAGGGCTCCGTGAGCGCGACAACAGCGCCCAGGTTGCGCGCACACGACACCAGACGCATCAGTGCACCGAAACGCCAACTCTCTTTCCTTCTAACCACTGAAGCCTCCGCACGTGTTCTAGACTAAAAATAAGAACGTCTACTTACCGATTGTACTTTATCGATAGTTAAAATGGTAACCTATTATGGTTTTACTTAGAGGCGTAAACATTTACTGTGTCAAAAAATTAAGTGTCTACTAAATCAATTCTAAAGAGGACTCATTTCTATTCCTGTATATAAAATATTAGTGTAATATTAATATTTGCTTTGTTTCATCGAACAAAGCGATGGCATTGCGTCAAAGCTAAGACCGTATTGTCTTATTGAAACTTTGTTCATTAGGCAACTCGAAGTTAAACGAAATTTGTTTATTGTCACGAGTCGCTGACGAGTTGTCTTTAATCTACTTTGACACAGTATAAGTATTATAATCAAGAATTATCTAGCAATTTTACATTTTACGGAAACTTTAAAAATGTTTCCCTGACGTCTATAATTTTCCCTTTCACCGAAAAGTTATCAATCTATTGATTTTCGATTGGCTTATGTAGACATCTAGCCGCGCAAGTTTGTCGGGCTAACCGCACTTTTTTTGTTGCTCACTTAAATGAAAGTCTATTGCAGACGAATGCTACGCGCTACGCTCGTAACCGATCCCCTGATTTTTCCGCTTTGTAGCGAAAATGGACCTCCCACAGAGAACTCCCCTCGGGAGTTCCCCGCACTCAAAGTGTTAAGCGTTCTGCAGGCCTAGCTAAGATCCCATTCTGCAATCGTGTACGATTAGCGATAAGTTACGTGACCATAATGTATGGAAATGGTCTGTCATTCTCATATATATGTTGATTTTTGCTTATTGTATACGATTCCAGAATAGCATCTTATGGTGCATTCAGACCGAACGAGCATTCGCTATTCTATCCCCCACTCTACGAAATCAACGAATCACGTTTTGTGTAACCGAATTCGTAGAGTAGGGGGTTAGAATAGCGAATGCTCGTTTGGTCTGAATGCACCTTTAGCTAAGTCTGCTGCACACTAGTAATTAGAGTAATGAGATGATGTCACTTACTCTTTAGAAAAGGCTCTAAGCTTTACCGTATCACAGATAATTCATTAAGTTATTATACGGTTAAGGATAATATTGTGTGCCTTCGAATAGGAATGATCGTATGAAATGTTAAACTTTTCCGCTTAGTAATAATTGAAGTTTCGAGACATTCCAACACGGTAGGCATCTACGAGTACTTTGTTCTTGAATGTCATTATATTTAATAATGCGCGTAATCTTGACGTATTTGAAATTAATATCATTAATCAGTAAGCAATAAGACTTGTAATTTCGAAAACACTAATTGCTTAGTAAATTTAATCGTAATGATCATTGAACCTGGCCTTTTGTCATCATCATCATCATTTCAGCCATTTATCGCCCACTGCTGAGCATAGGCCTCTTTTCTAGTACGCCACTCATCTCGGTCCTGAGCCAATCTAACCCAGAAATGTCCCGCAATCTTACGAATGTCGTCGACCCAACAAGCCAACGGACGCCCAGGGGCTCTTTCATACTTTTGTCATAATAATTTATATTTATTTAACGTTTTTTGCCGTTTACATTGACATGGACATTTGTACGCTCGGCTCTAATAATATGTATACGATTTTGATCCTTGTGCCTTTGACATATATTCCGAAATGTATAGGTACATATTATTAGACGAGACTGCACCATATATTGTAAAACATACAACTGAAACGATCCTGATTTCTATTTTATTGAAACCCTTAACGATGTACGTTTTTTTGCTTTCGACCCTAATTATTAACAGATAACAGAACTCAATACATATTGTATAAAGTAAAGTTTAATCGGATAGTTTTATTTACGTATTTATATTAACCTACATTTTTAATTAAAATGATAATACAGCAGTTGAAAAACATACTTATTCACGTTTTTATACATTGCATATGTCTTCTATTTTTAACATATTTATATTTCATCAAATTGTAAGCATGTAAGTGGGCATTTTCACTTTTAGGGGCACCCAATTAGCGTGAAATTAAAAAAAACTTTTTTGCAGTCAGCTTTGTAACGATAGTTAAGTACAATATCTTTAGGAATTTAAACGTGATCGGCGTTTTAATACTATAATGGCTTATAGTCTGTAAAATGAACACCAATACCGAGTTTTTATCGAAATTTAGTGCTTAATTGTCGTTACAAACATGACTGGAATTAAGGTTTTTTAACTTCACGCTAATTGGGTGACCCAAAAAGTGAAAATGCCCAAGTACGTACCTCAAAATTATACTTTCATAACCTACTTAAGAGTTAACACTGTAATGTATAGCCAGTTTGTAAATCTGCCACCGGCAACGCAACAGTTTGTCAGCCACGTTCGGACAAGTGAACGAAAAATCACGAAATAACAGACCCTTACCAACAGTTTGAAATGAAACTAAGTCAAACATATTTAAATATTCAACAAATGGGCTACTCACGTAATTTAAGTGGATAATTGCTCGATGTGTTTCGATCCCTTTAGAGGATCCTCATCATGGAGTACCCGCGATGAAAGCTCGACGTGTACCATGTGAGAAACATTTCGATAAAATATCGACTTAAATTACGTGAGTAACCCGTTTGATAGATATTTAAATATGTTTGAGTCTCACGTTAGTTATAATTCTTAAACAAAGTCAAGTCGCTCACAGTGAGTTTTACCAACGGTTTGAAGTGAAACTAAGTCACCCACAGTGAGTTACCAACAGATTGAAGTTAAACTAATCATTCACAGTGTGCTGCCAACTACGTGACTCACAGTGAGCGATGTACTTGCCACGTCTGTAATAACAATAACCGACTACCAATGCTAACTTCACCTCAAAATTTTACTTTCATAACGTACCTAAGAGTTAACACTGTAATGTACAGCCAGTTTGTTAATCCGCCGCCATCAACGCAACAGCTTATCAGCCACGTTCAGACAAGTGAACGAAAAATCACGAAATAACAGACTACCCTTACCAGCAGTTTGAAATGAAACTAAGTCGCTCACAGTAGGTTATAGTGCCAATTTCGAAGAGTGAACATTTGACAGTTTAGAAATCAGCCTTATCCAAGAAATCTTATTTCTTCACTCACTGACACTTAATGATATTGATCACGAAGTACAAGTAATTATCAAATTTTCGTGATCAAAATAGAACCCTGCATTTGAATAAGCCCTGGGCCCAGCGGGCGGCGCGACGGGCATCAGTACTAGCCACGCTCATCAGTCACGTGGCGTGAACACGGGCTCACATCATCATCTCAGTACACTGCTGGACTCTGGCCTCTCCTATTAACTATGTGTATAGACGCATTAAGAGGTAAATGCCCATAATCGCCACGCTGGACAAGCGCATTGGTGATCGCAGTAATGTGTCCACTATGAAGACGCTGGCTGCCCGTCATCAATCACATCAAAAAATGGTCTGTGACACTTCAATCCCTTAGTCGACTCTTACGACACCCGCGTGAAGAGTTGGGGTGGTGACAAATGTATTCTTTCTACCGTGACCACACGGGCTCAGTGCTCGATAATGGAGACCTGGGCTCTCCAAAACTAAATACTCGTCAGTTTAACCGTCAGTTACTACGTCCCACTAAAGTTTAAATTCTATTAATACTTAGCGGCTTGTTAAGTTAGGAGACGTATATGAATAAAGGGGGTAAATTCATGGTAAAGACACTGATTTAGCGCCTACAAATGTACCACTGAATTTCAACTGCTCCCGTTTTATTTAAACCCCGATTCGCAGCGTTCAACATACCGAAATACTGTAATTAAAACAAACAGTTGGGTTGTCGGACAAACCGGGTTTTTACTGTGACATCGCATTGCTTTTTAATTCATAAAAAGGTTTTTGATATACTTTATTGGAGCGAGCAAGCTGTAAAATATGTAGTTTGATATTTTCATAATAAAAGTTGATTCTGTCGCTTGATTAAATGTAACACCGAACAGGCATGTTTTTTCTTGTGATTCCCTCATGTCCTGGATTTTCTGGCTCATTTACATAGTCGGACTTTTTACACGTAAAATAGTCTCTCATATCGGTTCGGCTGTCCGACGTGGGAAGTATACTGCAAGTCACATATTTAATATTCTGTACTATTTTTACGTTTTGGAACTATGCACATGTACTTAAATATGTCGGCGTCTTGGGTTTGAGAAAGAGAGTAGTGTCAATAATCATCAACTAAAAAAACCGACTTTAACTAATTACTCCAAAATCCCATCAGTCCTCGAATTGAACACCAACGGGGACATCTCGGCGTTATACCCATTCAAAAACAATTTTAAACTAGATCACGATATTCCGAGATATCAAGTAAAATACCTACAAAAAAATTTAGTCGAATTGAGTACTTCCTCCTTTTTTCATTCCATTTTTCAATCCATTCAATCCATTTTCGATCGAATTTTTAAAACGTAATACATATGAGGGCCTCGGCAACGAGTACGATTTTGTACCGTTTGGCGTAGATACTTTAGGTTCATGGGGCCCCAGGGCACGCAAATTGTTTGCTGAGATCACGAAACGTCTGGTTGATGTAACTAAAGACCGAAGAGCTGGCGACTTCCTCGCACAACGCATCAGTATTGCGATACAGCGAGGAAATGTCGCCAGCATCCTCGGTACAATGCCACAAGGGCCAATCTTAGATATAGGTTAGGTTAAGTAGATTAGTTAGATTTAATCTATGTACATAAGTTGTAGTTTTGAAAATAAATATATATATATTGTAAAGTATTTGGATACGCACAATGAAACCACCATAGTTAATCCAAGACTGATTTATTATTTTCTCATACCGTTCCAACCTACCCTACATCTTCAACTACCCACATGCATAATATACATATATATTGACAACTCCCCTTTAAAAAAATAGAAACAAATAATACAATGTTCCCTAATATAATTATTGTAATTAATCTTATGTCTAAATAATTATACGCGTATGATTTACATTATTGCACATCTACCTCTTTTATTTTTTATTTATTTTATTAGATTACATAGGTAGGTAGGGTATAGCTCACATTCTATTGTTTTATATTTGTAGACATAAGACCTTTTTTAAAATAATAGTTCATGCATTCAATTTCTATGTACGTGTGTTATTACTAAGCATAACTCATCAGAATAATTTTAACATTTTTTTTTTTTTTTTTTACACTTCTGTAATAAAATTTAATTAATAACAATAATAATTTTAGATATAATAATTAAATCAAAGTATCAATTTAATACTTATTATAAATAAAGTATTAAGCACATCTTTTACTACATTGTGAAAATTAAAGTATTAGGTTACCTATTTGAGTTTTTTTTTTTTTTTTTTTTGTATTTGAATATAACATGCAGATTTTTTTTTTTCTTAATTTTTTTTTGTTTGTTTGTTTATAATAAGAATCGTCTTTGCTGTGGTTATTAATAAACATAGATTAATTATACAATGCCCACAGAAAAGTCGTTTTCATACATATTACATGACTATTTACTTAACCTAATTTCTTAGTTGCGACGAGGTTCAGGTACAGGGTAGGTCCACCGATCAGGAGGTCTCACCGTCCTGCCAAAACGAGTAACATAATAATTATTGGTGTTGTTTGCGGAATGCGCTTGCACTTGATCGGGACCAGAGGAGCTGATGGGAGGTGAATGCCGTGGAGGAGCCGTAACCGTTACGTTTATATCGTCGTATGTGCGCCCGGCGCCCGCGGCCCGGTCTGAGCGTAGCGGCGAGTCAGCGATCAGCTGTCTGCGATTACGTCTTAATTCTGCCCGACCACATTTTTATAAGATATGATCGAGGTCCCACTGTCCCATGTACAGTGCCGTTGTGCCACTCATTGTCGATTCTCACCTTAACTTTCTGACCTACTTGAAGTTCCGGTAGATTTTTAGAACCTTTATCATAATATTGTTTTTGTTTCATTTGGCGAGATCTTAGGAAGTGTTGCACGTTTTTAGGAATTTTGGGAGTTAATAATGTGGGAGAACACGGTAAAAAACTACGAAGTTTTCTGTTGTTTAATAGTTCTGCGGGTGATGGAAGATCGTTGTCAAGAGGAGTGTTCAAATATTCTAATAAAGCTATATTGAAATCGACCTGTTCGAATGTAGTTTTCTTTAACATTTTTTTAATAATTTGAACTGCACGTTCTACTTGGCCATTTGATTGGGGATAGTGGGGAGACGAGGTTACATGCTGGAAAAACCAATTTTTAGAAAACAATGCGAATTCTTTCGAGGAAAATTCGGGCCCATTATCCGAAACGATCACTTCCGGTATGCCTTGACGTGAAAATATTCGTTTTAACTTTTTAATGACCACCCTCGAACAAACTGATTTAATTTTGACTACTTCTACAAATTTACTGTAATAGTCAATTACCAACAGATAAGAATTTCCATTGAAATGAAATATGTCTATTCCTAATTTACACCAAGCTCTTTTCGGAGGTTCATGCTGTATTAAAGTTTGCTTGACGTTTTGTTTCCTAAATGTCAAACACGCTTGACAATGAGAAAGATAATCTTGAAGTTGTGAGTTCATATTGGGCCAAAACATAATATCGCGCGCTCTAAGCTTACATTTATCTATCCCTAGGTGGCTACTATGCGCACGCTGCATCATTTCAAGCCTCATGCATTTAGGTATAACCACACTA
>JALPQI010009551.1:0-45115 GCA_025490895.1 Thaumatotibia leucotreta
CACGACTGTACATAATCCGTTTAACGCTTTGGTACTCGTATAGTTACAACGAGAAACCCATTCAGTATCATATTGTGATTAATAAAAAACAAAATCAGGTAATAAAACTATGAAAACGGATAAACTGCAGATGTCATCCGCAGAACACGAACCCTGTAAAGTGTTCGAAGCGTCGGAATGAAGTTAAATTAGTTAATATACGCGAGTTTATCCGTTTTCATAGTTTTATTTCATGAGTAATCCTCGCAGTAACCGAAGAAAATATTACAAAATCAGGTCTTAAATAACACTATTTATGTTACACTCTCTACATAAGCCCTGTCATTAATTTTAATACACCCACATCAAACTAAAACTATCACCACACCCACAGCAAATACTAAACCCGTACCATCAGTTCCAGGCCCGCGAAGCGCTAAACCGAGTCGAAGAGTTGGAGACAGAGAACAGCCACCTCACGAAGAGACTCGACAAACTCAAGAACGCCAAGTCTGCGTTGCTGAAGGAGCTGTGACCCGCTGTGGAGCCCTGCTAGGACACTTACCTGTTGCACTCAAGGTTTAGCACTGACATGGTAACCTTTGTACCCAATGGTCTGAACTAGACTCCAAAATTAGACGAACTAATCTGACAGTTCATTGCACAATCGCCATCAGATATATCGGAGCTGGCACTGTACCTAGAAATATTAGAATATGGACTCTAAAGTTGCCGATTTCTAAGAATGAACTTTTGACAGTTATAAATTAATCCTTATTAATGTGAGGGTAAGACTCACCATTTTTCCGAGTCAACGTCATATATATGGCTCATTTCTAAACTGTCAAAAGTGTATTCTTAGAAATCGGCAACTCTAACGGCATGACAATAGAGGCCTGCTCAGATATTTGTGAGCAACTTGAATATTGTCAGTTTCGCCATATTAATATCAATATTAAATAATCCTGTCTACGAGTATACAGTCGGATGTAGGAGCAGCATTCTTTTAAAACAACCATTAATTTGAATGCAGAAAAAAATAACAAAATAATTTTTCGTGTTCAGAATTAACATCGATGATAATTTTGTTTTTTATTACTTATTTGAAGAGTATTGTAAAGTCCAACTTACTACTACTTATTTGTGGATGTTAAGAGTATGTTTAAAATTGTATATTATTCTATTTTTATGGTTGGTAACATCTTCTCAGTGTCAAGTTAGTTCGCCTAATTATGAAGTTCAAGGACCCAGTTTTCTATATGAAAGGTTAACCTGGATATCTAGCCATTGCTATCGTATATCGAAATACCAATTAAAATTAATATAGTCCACGGCACACAAGACCCTGTATATGAAAATAATCAAATCCTATCTATTTTAGACTTTTTATTGGCATTTCATTGTACATACTAAAAAAATAAAATATGAACTAGACCTCCAGAAATTCTGATTTATTCGGACATTTGTGCTAAACTTACTAAAGCAACATACCCCGTTTGAGGTTTAAATTCTAGAAACGAATATTTAAACATAAGCTGAGCCAACGTAGTACAGAACGCAACGCTTGGACCCAATGTATGAAATAATGAGGTTATTGTGTATGGTAAAGAAAAATAAAAGTAATCGTTTCGTACACGGTCAACATGCTATGAAATACTTAAAGAGTCACAAATTGATTGTGACTGGCGATGTACCGTTCTTGGTAAATTCACATTCTTATTATGGGAAAAATTTACATTGGGAATATTCCACATACATGGCAAAAATGATTTAAATTGAATGTTACCAGGAACGGCATATTCCTAACTGTGACGAAATGATACATAAATTATTTTCTGGACTATACTACAGCTGTTATAAGATTGCACGGAGTTGTGACTTGTGCCCGAAACTGTCTTTCAAAGAATGTTTAAAATTATGCTTCGAGCAAAGGGCCACATAAATACTGGGGCCTATTTCTCGAAAGCTTGTAACTTGTAATGCAAGCGAAAGTCTTATCTAATTAATAGCGTTAAAAAGAGACTTCCACTTCTATTACAAGTTACAAGCGGAAGTCCTTATCAAATTAATAGTGTCAAAAAGAGACTTCCACTTGTATTACAAGTTACAAGCTTTTGAGAAATGGGCCTCTGGTGGTATAACTTTCGGGCCTGCATTTGATGGGCATTTATGAGTTTATGAGGACTAGGTACATTTTGTACAGTTAACGTAAAATATATAAATGTGGAATGTGCAAAAATATATATACACGACCTTAAACTGGAAATAAAAGACTTGTGAATACATATATTGCCACTTTCCGCACATCTATATATTTTATTTTGACTATAACAATCAAATGAAGGCATTTTTGCAAACATGTCTATAGTCCACTAAACATATATGCGATTGTCTCCGTGTAGTGCATTTACGAATTGCCGCAATATTAATTTCGGGGAAATACTGCAATAGATATTTCCTGTAGACATTAACGTTTTATTTTACTTTCAATGTCAATAATATGACATAAAATCACTGAACTGTCTAACCTATCTTTAGAATAATATTATCAGCACAGAAATTCGGGCACTTTTCTAATTCCAATCAACATATAAATAGCCATGTAATATAGGGTAGGTAATATAAATTCTGATTATTCAGACATCTGGTACTGTCATGGCCAAAACCTTCTAATAATGTGTTGGAGAAATTTTGGCGCAATTTCAATATAAAGTGCTCCCAATTGGTGAATGTGTGAGAAAAGTTGTATCGTGGTCAGTTTTGTATCGATATTTAAGTAACATCAAATTACAATAGTTAAATGACTTAGATGTGATTTCACATTCAGCCATATTCCAGCATAAACATCACGAAGTAAAGGTCGATTTTCATAAAGTCTTTATGCTTAAAAATTGGCATATCTATTGACAGTTTACTCTAATTGGGTACATGTTATTTTGAAAGAGTCCCTTGATGAATTTAGACATCATTTAGATAGTTTTGGTAATGGAAGTGCCAAGAACGAGCCGTGACAAGTTATACAAATCCAACACCCAAAAGATTTGGTTGTGTTAAGTAACATTTAATAATTCTAATTTGTAAATTGCTTGATAATGTTAAATGTTAATTTTTGTATAAATAATCATGTGTATAATTAATAATTTGTTTTAATGATAATTATTTATTCCTAATGCATTGAATTATGTTCGTATTTTTCTGTATATTTTCTATTTTATTTAAGAATAATGATAGCTTGCCGATGTTATTCGCTTCGCGTACTAATACTAAAATTTATTTTATTACTTGCCATTCGGTATCACAAATTTATTTAATATTGCAATAAAATGGATAATTTAAGAGTTAGTTCGAATGAAAGAGTGGGAAGTTCACAGTATCAATAATGGGGGTAGGAGTCCGTTATAAAGCACATTCACAACTAGCGAATATAGGGGACCTACGTAGGGTCTGCCCAAACCGATGGACGCGGTCGAAAAAAGCTTTATGTTGACGGCATAAGAGCGAACAATTTACTGCCGAAACGGCTGCCGTGGACATAAAGCTTTTTTGGATTCCGCATCGACGAATTTTGTGATAAAGTTTAAACATGTGCTAGTAAAATTGTGGATCCAAAGCGAATGAATTGTCATTATGATCCCCGATATTAATTCTGTGATATATTGGTTGATGATTTTAAATGTATAAAATGATTGCTCAAATTGATATCCCACATGTGATAGCTGCCAGCCAGCCGGCGAACTTGAAATTACATTCAATATATTGGAAAGTTACCACACCCTACTCTTACTAATGTCAAACGGCTACATAATAAAGACTGTTAATCTCTATACAACTTGTTTTCTTCCGAACAGACAATCTAATATTTTTTTCTATCGTGTTGACACCGTTTCTTATAGCGTTAGCAGATGAACAAAATTGAATATGGAGATTGGCATTCTATATTATTGAGTCGTTCCTACTAATATCATGAATGAATTTAATATATAACTAGATGAATGCTCGCTGTTGTTTTATATATTTTGATGGGAGCGATGAGTGGACGATTATGGACCTTGTTGTATATGTAATATAGTTGTAATTCGATAGTCATGCTCACGTAACTTAACCGTGCCATCGCGCACCAAATTAATGTATTAGAATACAATAAATTGATGTGGTAGATATCTGTAGGAGGAATCCAATGTTGCGGGTAGGCCGCGGGCACACTGCAGTTATTAAATAATTACATTGAAAACATTTCAGAGTCATCCCTAGTCCCTTGCAAAGTTCTTTTGAGGTTACAAAGTACCATTTAGTTTAGCGACCATTGAATAGTAGTCAATAGTTTGAGTTAGTCCTTTTTACAGTGACCCAAACTGTTTGTCACAAACAGAAACATATTATGCACATTTAAGTTATGTATTACAATGTTTATTAGGTAAATCACGAGGGTTTTCAGAAGTACCTACAAAAATGAATTCTATTTCGTTTGTGGTAAAGGGATTTGTCTTCATGGCCACTCACTTGTTTTGAAATTTTGGCTTAGCTTAGCTATTGCACGGATCCTTATCAAACACAGACAATTCATTATTTCAATTCAAAATCCTTTGTATTGATCCTTAGCAACCACAGACGAGGGGTTATTCCCTTGTTTGATTTTTTTAAATTGCCCTACGCTCTACGACAAGCTAGAATGAATTATTTTGTTAATTAAGTAAATGCAGTGCGCTAGCGGCTTTAGTGATATGCTTGTCAGATGTTTTTATATATGGTTGAATGGTTCGAATGTTAGGGCGGCCGCTTAGCCCCGTCCGTAGCTGTAGACTTTTATACGCGATGTTACGCACCTGCATTTATCGTAGTCAGAACTACTTCTGCAAGGTGTACAGAATTCCCAACCTGGTCTCATGACTCATGAAAAAGCCTGTAGATTTTGTTTTAACTTGTGAATGTTATTGTAAATATGCCCATAAAATCTGAATTGCGTAGTCGCCATCAGATATATCGTAGTGTCCGGAGCGATCAAAAATATCTGAACACGCAATCAAAAAGTAGCCAAAATAACCTCACATGATTTGTGCATGAGCCCTAAAAGGTTGGGAACCCCTAGTGCAAAATGTTTATCTGTTACGGAGTGTTATATCAAGCGCTGGATTCGCATATTTTATGCTTATTCCATTAATCAAGTTCCTTGAATCTTGTTTGGTAAATTTCCTAGTTCTAACGAAAAGTGCATTTTTCTGGAAACAATATTGAAACTTAATTTTATGAAGTTAAAGATTGCAATTTTGAGCCTGGCTCACCTGGGCACGACTGCATGGAATCTTTGAATGTCTGCTTGTGATTGGGATTTTAACTACCAAAATATAAGAGTATTGTTAGTAGCAATCTAATAGTCTATCACTGGCATGCAAGATTACAGGAATAAACACCCACAATAATTTGTAACTAGAAATATCACTAAGACCCCACATTGACGCAAAACTAGTAAAAAATCAAATAAAATCACTAATAAATGGGCAATGGCGTCGATGTGGGCCAGTGGACGATGTATGTATTTTGGTGCTGCATTACTAATTTATTTCGTTTTAGGACTGACAGCGAGACTTGACTTAATAATGTATAAATTTGGATACTTTGAATAAACTTCGCTCTGAAATCGTAGTTTTATTTTATTTTCATTATATTGGTTTTGATATATCTAGGTATAAAAAGCGGTAACCTATTGGACTTTCGAAAATCCTTTGTCCGATTTTCACTTGTCCGAAAACGGTTCCTCGAATTTTTATAATCCATGTACATTGTTTACCATATTTTTTGAAATGGTCCTCGTTTTCTATCCCACATCAACATTTTCCCGAATTTCGATAACCAGAAGAACGGTTGCCAAATTTATTATTTGACAACCGATTTGTTAACCATGTTTTCATAAATCCGATGCTAAGCGAAATCGAAATGTCATTTTACCTTATATCAGTAACCAGAACAACGGTTGCCAACATTTTCATTTGACAATCGATTTGGTAACCACCTTTTCATAAATCGGAAATGTAATTTTCCCTTATATCAATAACCAGAAGAACGATTGTCGGACAAGTGAAAATCGGATAAGGGATTTTCGAAACTTCAATAGGTTACCATCGATGCTATGTCGATGCTACGTGTAATTGAAATATCATTTTTAATCCTAATGTTCATTGTAATAAATATTGTTTTCCCTACTACTCGAACTGTCAATTTTCACTGCGCCTACTTTTATCATGTCCGAAATTTCATTCAAAAAGGCATTTTAATAACAACATGCAAAACATTTGAACAACAGGGTGATTGGTTAAAAAAAATGTTCAAGTAAACCAGGGTAAAACCGACGTGGATTGGTTAGGTTTCGAAGCTAGGGCGGAGTGAATGGCGTAGTCTTTAAATACTTAAGTATTTTTAATCAATTGTTTACACATCCTCATACTTACAAAACCAAAAAAGGGAGGACGGGGGGGCGAAGCCCCCCACCAGGGGGGCTCGCCCGCATTAAAAAAGAAATAAGCAGAACCTCCCCTACCTTAACCTGGATAGGTTCGTTAGGTACCTTTTATCCCTTAGAGCGGAAATAGAAGCCCCGCGCAGCGGGGCTTCGTCGACCGGTTCCCAGGTCAAAATCGCTAACTTAAAATCTTTGGACAACAGTAATAGTTAAGTATAAGGAATAAAAAAATATTTTTAAAGTTAGTTAAAGGTAGGTAATCACTTTTAGTACATTAAATAGTAGGAACATCACCATTATGCACAATAATTTTTCGATACATATACATAAGACACGAAAATCATTAGGACAAATAATATTTAGAAATAACCAAGTTAGGATTAACAATTTCGGCATAACAAAAATATGCGCAACAATGTTTATGCCATTCATTTTTCGGCGTAAAGTTATTATGCGACAAATTTTTCGGAATAAAAACATTATGCCACCCGATATAGACCCCCTCCCGGGGCAGATCCGAGTCGGATAGGTTAGGTTAGAAGACTAAGGCGGGAGCTTTGCTTTTTTTTGCTTTTGGAGTCTTAGTCTTTTGATATAAGGGGAAAATTAATATCTCGGTCTGAATACTTGACGCCACAAAAAGTAGTTGGCAAATAATACTTCGGGATTTTAACAAGTGTTTATTCGAAATAATGAATTCGATTGTTTGATAGGGGGGAAAATAATACTTCGGTCAAAATACTTTATGCCAAAAAAAGTAGTTGGCAAATGATACTTCGGAATTTTTACGAGTGTTGATTCGAATCATAAGCGAAATAAAATTGCTGCTAATTGAGAAAGGGGGTAAATAATAAACAGGGAAACGTACTTTCGGGCAAACAAAATGTAAGCCAATTAATAAAAGGGGAAACGTTTTCGGGATACTAATATTCGACATTACAATTTTCGACTTTATGACAGGTAACCATAAAAAGCTGTAAGTACATAGGTAATTAGATAAGTTTTGCAATAAATAGCCATACATGAAACAAAGCATACATAAGTACATACAAATATATTGCAGAACTTAACTAGTGACCTATGTACACGGAGCTCGTTCAATTAGAAGGTGTCTTGAACTCGAGGCCAATTTAAACGCCAATATCATCAATCATCAGATACTGAAGGTCTCTTTTTAACACTAGGGCTAGGGTACTTCCTAACGGGAGTGGCACTAATATCTATGCCATCCCGCACACAATATTATCACCTACACTATCAAAGGCGGGTTACCATGTTTTCAACCGGACAGCAATTCGCGAACTTCTCGCGGCTAACAGTAGGTAGGTATCCTATTTTATTTTATGGTTCAAAGAATAGGTACCCGCGAGTTGCTGCCAATGGGGCTGATAGTGTTGTTCTGGGGAATTTGGGACTGCAAAAATAAACTTAATTTTCGAAAATGTAGAGTTTTTTTTATACTACGACGGTGGCAAACAAGCTTACGGCCCGCCTGATGACAGTGGGCTCGACTAACAAGCATTATTTGAACTTAGCCCCTCGTGTGTCGCGAATATTTTTTTCTAATAGTTTCCTCACTGATCAGTGCTTAGACATACGAAGGGTTAGATATACTAATAAATAAACACCAAAAAACATCTTACTATCTTTTATTTATTCAAGTGATTATAGTATGATGAACTAACTGTTTATTTACAGAGTAATGGTGTACAAATAACATGAAATTAACAAACTTATACCATACCTAATGCAAAAACTTTATCACTTTCTTCTATGATTGGCATACCTGGGATAACTCGGGGCATTTATACGAAAGTGATGTAGCAAAATATTTTATCGAAAAAAAATATATCGATGTTACTGTGAATGACAACTTCAAAATGTTATTCGGCATAAATTAATATTAGGTACTTACTCTTCAATTCAAATAAAAAATAACTTTAAACGGGTAGTTACGCGTTTATTTAAAAATAGTTTTCAAAATATACAATTAATATTAAAATATCAATATTTAAATTGTCATTTTGATTGAAATGACATCTGCATACTAGTTTTTACTATCTGAAGAAGCCCGATATCAGATAATTATGACATTGAACCTCTGTACTGTAATCGAGTATGTTCAATAAGCACATCTTTTATTATAATTATATCGACATTTTTTTAATCGATATCAAATCCCTATAACTTGCCCCCAGTTATCCCAGGTATGAATTGATTGGCTTAAAATGTTCAAAGAGATAAGACTTACATTCACTGCCTTGATTTGACATTACATAAACCTTACGGCTTTGCAAATTCTGCAATAGACGCTAGCCGTGGCTCGACACGCTCATGGGCCAGTCAATGGATGTTTTAAGAAATATTATATTATTCTATTGTGTGAGAATAAAAAAATTCAATACTTGGAATACAATAAGTGAAATAAAGGTATAGAAGAGTGTACCAAAATAAGTTCCTAGAACACGTTTAGAGTAGTCATTACGTTTCTTCTAAGCTGTTATGATACATAAATACAACATTAATGTTCGAAACCCTAAAGATAATATCAAGGTTTACGCTTGTATCACACCCTAGTATTAGAAGATAGGACACGATCTCACATGCGTCTATCTCTTGGACTATGAAGGTTCAGTTTCTCAGAACCTGCCTTCCATTAATATCTAGTAACTTACATATTTTCAACCATCTGCATCATACATATAAAATTGTCAATTCAATATTCTTGACAGCTTTATTATTATTACGTATGACCTGTGCAGCGTAGATATAAGGACTGACTTAAGATTTGCAGACATTTGAAACCAGCAATTGTGAAAATAGGACAACATGTCTTATCTTAAAATAGTACACATCAATGTAGCCAGTATGTTTCTACTAATGTGGTGCGACTTCTACAGCTGTGGTGCACTAGTTAACCCTGAGAAACTGCATCAATCATCACACGGCAAGTAGTTTATACATATATCTAAAAACTATTCAGGATAGTACAGTAGCCATCAGGTCAACATCTGATCAGGCCTCGCCTCTGTTGTCATTGGATTAAAGTGCATGTTCAGATATTTTTGACCACCATGGCTTGCCAATACGCACATGTGTAAATAGTTTGACAAAAGAAGACTGTAGACATGTCGTTTGAATTGATTTTTCAGTTCCTGAAATTGTGGACATAGTGGAATTGGCAATCTAAATGACGATATATCTAATGGTGACTGTACTATTTCATTCATTCTATATTGAACATTCCTCCATGTATTACTTGGTAAATAGTTAATGTAAAATTTTTCATGTTAAAACTTTTTTTTTGCTTCCATCCAATATTTGAGGATGTTTGTAAGAAAATTGTTGTTGCAAATTAATGCAGTATACATAGGTAGGTGTGTCAGATTTGGCCTCCATTAAATTAAACATACTCTTAGATTAATTTTTTACCAAATAATCCTTGTGGAGTAATGTACTTGTAGCTTTCAAAGTTAATAGTACAGATAATGATAAAATTTCGTAGCCAAATTCTAATAGGGCTTTGAAAAATGTCCTTTGGAAAACATTCTATTACTGTATTCAATATCAGACCTAAAAACATTAAATATTATGCTTTGAAAGCCTATGTGGCATGCTGGTTGGGGGTGAGGTTGCCATGCTCAGGACTGTGTTTCTGCTTTTTCCGTTTCTTCTCCTTTTTCCTCTTCTTGCGCTCCTTGGCGTCGTCATCATGCCGTTTCTGCTTTTTGTGCTTCTTCTCATATGTGTCTGGGTTTGAAGAGTCTGAAAAGTTTTTATTTAATATTAACTAGCTATATTGATCAATGCGGGACACTACTGAGTTAGATTGGCTCAGGACCAGGCAGCTGAAATGATGATGATGTTGTTGATGATATTGATTTAAACTTATACTAATATGACAAATGTTTTAATCAGTCAACAAATATTAAACATAACTGTGAGCAATTAAGGCCCATTTATTGTTAAAACATTTTTCTAGGTACCTTTGTGTTCCTTTATTATCAAAAGAGTCATGAAACTCACATTCAATAGACTTTTTATACCATGTTTAATAATAACAAATATGATGAGATACATCTAGTGATGTGCCGCGGGAATATGCCCGGGAATGGGAATATTCCCAACGGGAATATTCCCGGGAATATTCCATTGTTTCCGGGAATATTCCCCTGACAAGGGAATATCGAAATATTGTTTCCTGTTTAAAATCTTAATAGAATTTAAATGTAATTCAAAGTATACGGTAGAAACGAGGTTTACCTAAAACTGCATATTTAGGGTTCTGTAGTTTATTTCCTATCTAGTTGAATTTTACATTTACTTGAGATATTTTTCATTATTAAGTGTTTAAGAAGGTGATGAGACGTGTTAGACAAACACCAGATCGAGACAAAGACTGATTTATTTCACAAGCAGTAGTACCCACATTATATCAACTCCTGATCTATCTACAGTTTTCTTTTAAATTCCATTTTTTACAGAACGCATGTACTTAATTACTTATGTTTTTTCTCTCATTTTTTCAATAGGTATATATCAAATATTAGACGTTTCATTTGCTTTTAAAAGTAATAACATGACGACCACGTGGGGCACTACAGATGTAGTGTATAAAGTCTTTCTTACCTTTGAAATTTGTATTTTTTTGAAAACACCCGAGTGCGTCATGCTATGCTATCTCACTCATGCATGTGGATCAGTGTACATAGTAGTAACTGTAGTAAGCATGACGCGATCGGACGTTTCCGTAAAAATACGAAGATAGATAAGGCATTATTCACTACATCTGCAGTCTTCTTATGGATCTAGTGCAGTGAATACGTTCGTATATGAGCTTAAATCATGAAGCCAAAGAGCAAAGTTTTTGAACATTTCACCACGCGAACTGTTAACAATAAAGTAACTTATTGTTGCAATTATTGCAATACTGTGTAGTCGTACAGAAATGCCACAAAATTCGCCACTTAACTAAATGCTCTAAAATTCCATGTGAAGTGCAGTATTTTTTTAAAGTACGTAGAAAAAACAAATCAAATAGTGGCTCAAGTGAAGCGAAAATGTACCCGGTTGTTCGACGTCGCCACTCGCCACCTACTCAATATCGAGAGCCGAGCCAAAACTCAATCACAGCAGAAATACCAAATACATCGATGAGCAGTATGAGCACGGAATAAATTGAACTGTGATGATTAGTTAATATTGCTTCCTATAATTTTTACGATTTTTTACTTTATGTGCATTGTGCATGCCACGATATTTTCCTTTATGTTGGTATTTTACTTTTTATACAAGTACTAATTTAATTGTACTTAAAACTAAACCTGTAATAATTTGTAACGTTTTTGTGTAAAAAAGATATACTCTCTTAAAATGTGTATTATTTTAACCAAGGGAATATTCCCAGTAACATTGGGAATATTCCCGGGAACAATGGGAATATGCCCGGGAGTATTGGGAATTTCCTATACTATGTAAGTTACTCCGTTTATTATCCAGTTACACGGTTTAAGATTTACATTTTAGCCTAATTCCGAAAAATGAAGTTTGTATAAATACACAATTTCAATATTCCCCTATATTCCCTTTGGGTGGGCATATTCCCGGGAATGTTTCCGGGCATATTCCCTCGTCGGGCATATTCCCTCGTCGGGAATATTCCCGGGAACGGCACATCACTAGATACATCACAAAATGAAGAACTAATAAACACTTTTAATTTGATAGATTTAATTCTATTTTAATTATTACTATGTATACCTTTTATATGCACAATATGTACCGTTTAATAAACAATAACATTTAACGATACCCCACATTATAAATAAACACTTACCTTGCAATGGAGTATCTTGGCCAGGTGGTGCGCCATCCTTATGTTTATGTTTCTTGTGTTTGCTCTTATGTCTCTTTGGTGGAGTGGAGCTTACGTAACGATACTGCTCAGGCAGAGGCCCAGGATGGAGACGGAAGCCTGCTAACTGTGCACTTGTTAGTGGCAACAGCTCTTTACCACCTATAGGCCTCTTAGCGATCACAGAGCCGAGGGTACTGTTGTCTTCTTGCCCTGGCCCATCTACAATGCCTGGTAAATTTGGTAAAAAGGAAGATAAAGATTCTTTGAGCTTCTTGCCATTAAATTTACTATACGAGTGCTCAAGGCCGTAATATGCCATTAAGTTTGTTGCTCCAGTGAGTTCACATTCTCCTGCAACAAAATGGAAATGTTAACAATAAATTTTAGTTTCCTAAAATGGGTACTTCTAAAACACTGGCATACGCATTAGCAAGTTCATCGACTTAACAAGCAAATTGTCTTACCAGGAGGCTCTTTCATCAAATAGAAAGGTCCACTGTGCACAATAGAAGGATTTTTGCCGAGTTGAATGGTAGTCTTGAGGGTGCCAGAGGAGTCCTGCCGAGAGACCACGGGCGACCGACCGCCCCTCGGCGAGGACTTTGGCGAGTATGGTTCCACCTTTCTAAACTGATCAGACATCATCTTGTATTATCATTATCCCCTAAAATAGGTAAAATTAAGATATACACTAAATAATATTAAAAACTATAACTGCACACCCTTCTCTTCTCGAGCTTTTTGACAAATCTGCAAAATGCTAATGAAATGTGCCACAGATAAGGAAAATAATCAAATTTGAGCATCAAGCAACTAGTGATGCGATCTGGTATCTTGAAATTGGTTTCTCACATCTTAAATTCTTCATAATGAATGAAGAAATTATTTTTATGCTTTACTTTTATTTTTGGTATTAAAATAATCCATTTAACTTATTTTATCATATTAATTTAATGTTAACAACGTTTTTTTTCATTAATGTCTATGGTAAAAACCACGTGTTCTTAGTACCTTTGTGTAACCTCCCATTTCATTAAAAAGTTAAAATTAAGAAGTTAGATTTTAGTCTATGCTTCATGAATTAGCTTCTCGTAACGCGTTTCGTATTTCTCTCCAATGTATTGGGAAATAAACAGCATAACGTAATTAAATTTATTTAATTGTGATTGTTTACGTTATGTGAAAACTGAATAATGGTTGTGCAATGTGAAATAAGTGGCATAACGGACCTAAATGAACGGCTTTAGTAGGAGCATTCCTCGCCTTGCGAAGTGACGCCATTTTACGGGAATGATCAGCTCGCGGCTGCCTCATAATAAGCCTGATGTAAGGAGCGCTTCGTTAAAACGGATGCATGGAAACGAATCTTTACTGTTATACTCGTACTGGACGTACGATTTCAGAGGTAAAGTCATTATACACATTGTTATCATTACGATAAATATTTAAATAATGCTTCGATTCCGCCTCTCTTGTACGTCTTTTGTTTCTTACCAGTCAAAAGTAAGCACGTGTTTTAATTTTTTCAGAAAACTATGGAAGATGGTAATAATGCCAATACGAAAGATGATAAAAACGCGTTAGCGTCTTTGGCGAATTGTTACGACGAGAGAAGCTTTAAACTGACGGCAAATGGACACAATCTGGAGGAAGGGCCGCCCAGCCCGCCCGGCGAGGCGCGCGCCGAGCCCGCGGGGCCGCGTCGCGCCAGCGCCGAGGCGCCGCACCCGGACCGGACCAGGAAACGAATCAACCCTCTGCGAATACACCTCGGCAAACGGCCTTTTGTTGACAACTCCCAGCAGTATTGTGGCACAGTGAAAAAGAAGAGACCCTCTGTAAATAAACCCATTGAACCGAGTATATTACCCAGGAATAATTTTCCCAGAGTTCCTAAACTAATACCAAAACGCTTACACAATGCTATGCCTGTAGCTGATAACAATGCAAATGATAGTGAACATAACAAACCTGTGCCCCGGCTTGTGCCTAAAAGTCAGCTGGCACAGTACAAGAAAGGCAAGCCAGAAAAAGTACCCCAGTTGAAGGAATATGCCCAAAGCTTAGGATTACAACCAATGGTGAAATTCAAGTGCCGGAAATGTTGTTCCATGTCATTCAAGACCCTTGCTATGTTGAAAGAACATCAATTAGTGTGTCGGGCTCAGGCTAAGGAACCCGCATTAAGCCCTGAGGCAGCTCCAAATAAAGAAGCGAGCACTGGTGGACCATCCAGGGTTACAAGGAAGGTTTACCTATGTTCAGCATGTGGTACATATTATGAAAACTGGAATCTGTTCCTCCATATGAGAGAAGTCCACAACAGACACATCTGCCTTTTTTGTCTTGGAATGTTCTCAAAAGCTGAGAAACTATCAGCGCACTTGACCAACAAGCATAATGTACAGGAATTCAACTATGAAACTAAAGAAGACTTTTTCAATGTTTACAATGGGACTCTGTATTTAATGTGCTGTTTGTGTGATGAGATCTGCAGTGAGAAAGATGACTTTTTTAATCATGACTGTAACAATGTGAAACCTAAACCAGTACCTGTTCTTGTCAGCAAAAATTCATTAAAACCGAATAATGTTACAAAGTCCAAAACAAATGATTCATTAGTTAATGGACCTGCCACAGCAAAAGACTTGACCAAACATGTTAATGAAATTAAATTTGACAAAAAAGACATAGTTGAAGAGAAACCAGAAACTATTACATCACAAAGTAGTAAGGTTTTACATAATTCAAATGAATCTGAAATAGTCCACAGTGATACTAGCATCAGCTCTGATAATTCTAACACATCAGAAAAAGACACTAGTAGAGACACCAGTAAAGATACAAAAGACTCTGGTATGGAACTAGACAGTTCTAGCACTAAACCTCCTAGTCCTATCCAACCCAGAGAGCCAAGCCCTGAAATACTTAATGATCATCACAATGGAGACGAGAACTCTGACAGCTCTGAAGAAAGTGACTCACAGGCAGATGAAAGAAATAATGTGTATAATTCTTCTTTGATACCTGCACCTACAAAACCTGAAGAGCCAATTTGTCCACCAATTGAGAGGGAAAAAGAAGGCATAAAATTAAAACTAAGCTTAAACATTGCAAATTCACCAGTTATTATAAACTCTACGGTAGATCCCACTGTTGGGCAACACATTGCCAACAAACCACCTAGCAGAATGAGAAGGCCTCCGAAACGATATGAAAAAGATATTCCTCCTCAGCGGTATGAAAAAGATACATGTGCTCCTCAGCGGTATGAGAAAGATATATTTGCTCCTCAGCATTATGAAAAAGATACTTTTGCACCTCAGAAATATGAAAAAGATGCATTTGTTCCACACCGAAATGAAAAAGATGCATTTGTTCCACACCGAAATGAAAAAGATGCTTTTGCTCCTCAGAAGTATGACAAAGATATCCCTGACTCTCCAATTTTGCCAAAAACACCTTCAATTAAAATGACAATCTGTGATAAAGCTGACAGCCCATTTGTGAAAACAACTATATATGAAAATGATCAAGATACCACATTAAAAGCTCTGCTGAACAATAATTTGGAAAACACTACCAAAACTCCAGAATATAAGCCAGAAAATACTATAAAAACCACTATTTATGATAACAAATTAGAGGATGACAATGCTATGAATAGGGTACCCAAATTAACCGTGAGAGTTCCTAAGGAACTTTTGGACAAGGATTCTTCCAGTGACTATTCATCGGATAGTGATTATGGTGATAAGTTGACAGTTGATGAGAACAAAAAAGACATAGAGCCACCAGTAGTACCTAATGAGAAATTAGAAATGGAGCCAACTA
Source organism: Thaumatotibia leucotreta (assembly GCA_025490895.1). Classification (NCBI taxonomy): domain Eukaryota; kingdom Metazoa; phylum Arthropoda; class Insecta; order Lepidoptera; family Tortricidae; genus Thaumatotibia; species Thaumatotibia leucotreta. The sequence continues at coordinate 16,125 of JALPQI010009551.1, forward strand.
TTTCAGAAAACCCTATACCACCACTGGAACAAATTAAAGACGAACCTGACCCAGAAATAGAGGAAGAAATAAAAGTGACAGATGATGTACCAACAGACATAGTCAGTGCGCCACAGGCTGAGCAGGCTGAGGCAACTGATGAGGCAAATGTGGATGTAAAAGTTGAGGAACCAGCTGCAGATGAACTGCCATTGATTCAGTTGAACTTAGATAGGCCACTGGATAAGTACCCACTTAAAGACCTATTGAAAGTCTTCTTAGCTTCTACAATATTTAATTGTGTTTATTGCAATCATGTAAGAAAGATTGCAGTAAACTGTGAGCATTTGTGTCTCCATATGGTAGAGCAGCATAGATTTTGTGCTACAGTGGACAGCATTACAGCCGAGGAGCTGTTGCCAGAGACTATCACTGCCAAGGTTCGTGCTGGTGCAGCAGAACTTTCGACAGTCTACATCAATTTAGACTCTTATGACAGTGCTGACAATTGTGAAGGTGTTCAATTTGACCATATTTTTGAATGTTTTCAGTGTTTTTTTAAGACTCCTGTCCACAAAGATCTCTATTTACATAATCGGAAAATGCATCAGAGAACAATTTTGTTGTGTGTTATGTGTAAATCTAATTTTTATAGTTATAGTGAGTTATTATGTCATTTATGCCCTGGAACATATGATTCTGAGTATGAAATTAAGTTTAGATGCTGCTTGTGCAATGTAGATTCAATACCATCATCTTTTAGGTTAATGGTACACCTTAGGAAGATTCACCATGCATGTAATGTATGTTTAGAATTCTGCCACAGTCAGTCGCGCCTTTCGAATCACGTTTGGAAACATAAACTGCACCATTTATGCTATCGCTGTGGTATAGCCTACAGAAATAAGCCAGATATAACAAAACATCTGTTTTGGAAACATGGAACAGAAAGTGTTATGTGCAAAAAATGTATGCAAAAGAAGTGGCCACATGTATACCACTTTTGCACTCCACCAACGGTATTTGCATGTGATGAATGTAATTTGCAATTTACAAGAGCTGTGTATTTGAAAGTCCATAAGAGATTCCATTCTAATGAGTTTCCACATGTCTGTACTGAAGAAGGTTGCACTGAAAAATTTGTATCCAAAAAACTTCTAATGAAACATGCAGATGACCACATCAAAAAAATGTTTTCTGAAGATCTGAATGCAGAAAAACCTACCACGGCTGAACAAAATACTGCCGATAGTAAAGATACTATTCCTGTAATAGATTTAGTTAATGAAAAGCCTGAAGAAGCTGGAACTTCTGACAAGAAATCTGAACCGGGCTCTGAACTCTTATCTAAGAAATCTAAAAAGAAGAAGTTAAAAGACAAAGATGCATTGCTCTTGGATGTAAACCTGCCAGCTTTAAATCTCTCAGAAAGTGACAGTAGTGACGAGTCTGACAGTGGCGGGCCACCATCTGCTACCATAATGAAAGATGAAAAACCTGATGATGAAGAAAAACCAGAAATCAAAGATTCTGTTACAGTTACGACAGACACAACTGACTCCGCCACAGCCGTGGCGCCAGATAAAGTAGAGGAGGAACCTGATCCTGCCGAGGTGAAACCTGAGCATGAGAAAGTTTTAGAGATTTATCACAACTTACAAAAGTATCAAGCAAAAACAGAGAAGGAAAAGACTCCGCCTTTAGTCCCTATTAGGAAGCATGTGTGTGAATCTGACCATGATTACTGCTTAATACCAAACGATTTAAATGGCGATGAAGATATGTTTAGTTTAGACAAGAAGAAAAGTAGAAAGTCTCCTAAAAAGAGACATGGCGATCTGTCATCATCAAGCAGCAGCAGTAGCGACAGTGACTCGAGCTGCTCCTGCGGCTCCAACTGTAGCTGCTCGTCCAGCAGCGGCTCTTCGTCGTCCAGCTCTTCCGATTCCGATTCTTCAGATGAATCTGGCAATGAAAAGAAAAAGAATAAGCAGCTACGGAAAACGTTACCTAACAGACGATTAAGCAACGGCTCCAACGTAGACGTGATGGGGATGTCGGAGACACCAATATTAGTTCCAGAAAAGCCTGAACCGCCAATCAATGAAACGGATCTGGAGACGGACGAGAGTGAAACCGATGAAGAATTTTATGACGAGCATCCGCAAAAACTAGCTAACAAAATCCACGCGGAAAAAAGAAACCAGTTATTACTTTTAGCATCGGTGGCCCCGTCAGACGGCGGGTCCGTGTCGGGAGAGCCAAGTCGGGCCGCCACGCCGGTCAAGGAGGATATTGAGCCCAAAATAGAAAGCGAAATAAAAGAAAAGCCACCAAGCAGTAAAAAGAAGAGCAAAAAGAAAAAGAAATCAAAGAGCTCTAAAAAACATGCCCCCATAAAAGTAAACATTCCTAAGGACGTTATTGCGAAATCTGAACCGGAAGCTCCAGTGACGCCCTTGATACCGAATAAAATGACGATATCTTTGAAATCGAACACAGTTCATATTCCTGAAGCTCCCATACCATCCCCTTCTGTGACGCCAACTAGCGTGAAAACGAGCACCCCATCCTCTTCTGCGTTCGATAGTAGCAAACGCGCTTCAAAGCGGAGACGAGTGCCGAACAAATTTTACGGCTACTGCGAGGACGACGGAAATCAACAAGCGACGACATCGGCATTAAAGCCACATCTACCGCCTAAACTAGAATGGAGAAAAGAAGATTTGCCTTCGCCCGTCACGCATAAAACTAAAAAAGAAGTGCCTTCAACGACTCTCACTCATAGAATGTACAATTATCCGGAGCCCTCGCACACCCATATTAGATTGACCGCACCCATACCGGATCCTGAGCCTCCGCGGATCTTGATGAATTCTGAATCTATGGATTCTAGCGATTCGGACTCGAGCGAGGAAGGAGCGTTGGAGATATTCCAGCCGCAGGCAGGCTACGGGTACTCGAGCGCGCCGCCGGCGCCGGCGCCGACGTACCTGAACTCGGGCACGTCGAGCCTGCCGTACCCCTTCCAGCGGCCGCCGGTGCGCCAGGCCCGCGAGGGCGAGAGCGTGTACTGCTACTGCCGCTGCCCCTACGACGAGGTGTCGGAGATGATCGCCTGCGACGCGGAGGGCTGCGCCATCGAATGGTTCCACTTCGAATGCGTCGGCATCATGGTCCCGCCCAAGGGCAAGTGGTATTGCCCCGAGTGTAGGAAAAATCAAAGTTTCTCAGGTTACAGATAAGTTAATTTAGGTTGTAAATATGTAACTTTACCATATTGTTATTCTGTATATAACTTATTAATTATGTAGATACTTTAGCTTTACCTGTATTGTATATCTTTGTAGGTAGTCTGTGTAAGTTTTAGGTTACTAGGTCTGAAGAAATGTATCATTGTTACAAAAAGTACATGTTATGCTTGATACTGGCTGTGCGGCAAAATCTGTAACCTGGCAAATTGATAATGACATTAACCAATACAGCAAAATGGAAATATAAATCCGATTTTTGATACCAATTTCGATTATTTCATTCATTTATTAGACCCTCAATGTTTGCAGTATACAATACATACATAGTATACATACAGCCCTGCGACGTATAGTCAGCAGCAGATATTGCTATAGTTAGGTTATAGGTTTTTATTTCCAGTAGCTTATTCATGAAGTCAATCCTGAGAGCTGCAAGGTCGATAAATTATGCAAAAAGTAATAGGGACGATTGTACAGTCGACATTAAATTCTTTGTAGCGGCTAAATAGTACGTTACATCCTTACATCATTCGTAGAACCTCGATTATCCGAACGATTTGCGACCGAGACGAGTTCGGATATTGGATTTCTCGGTTTCTTTGGTATGACATAAAAATAAAACACAAATTGGATATTTCAAGCCCATTGCCCCTCTTAAACTACTAGTATTCAACATTCTAACATTTCTAACCTAAAACTGCTCCTTTTCTGTCGTAAACTGCTATTTCCTTGAAAATACAGCAAGAAAAATAGTACATTTCCTAACAAGTGCGGGAAAACTTTTTTTCGGCGAGGGTGAAAGTTGGAGCCCGAGTGAAACGAGGGCGACAATCACCCGAGTTAAAAAAAAGTTTTTGCACGTCTAAGGGATGATTTTTTTCATAACGAGTGCGTCAAAAAGAGAAATTTCCGCGCGCGAAGTGTCCGCAAAGTTCGTTTTTGCGCACTAGTTAGGAAAAATATTTTTTGCTTTAATACGAGCTACAAAACAGTGTATTTTGAGGTTTGAAAGTTTTTTTTATTTTTTTTTTATTTTATTTATTCAGAAACAAACAGTCACATGTGGTTACATTTGATACATTATATACTATTACAATAGCAGACTTACAGTCTCCTTAATTCAATAATTTAAAACTAAAAAAAAAACCTAAATGGACAACTAAATAATATGTGCGTCAGCGCAAACGGAACGGTGTCTAAATTGAACCTTATTGAAGAACCCGTAAGGGCCATTCCTAGCCAAGAGTCATGACACAGTGCAACCAAGGTGCACCGACACACAGTTGTTTAATAAATAAGACAACTAAGGATGACTAGGCTGGACCTAGTCACTTTAAAATGTGACGTGGACTAACAAGGTTTGTTACAACAACCTGTGCGCGATACCTAACAGACGAAGCGTGGTGAGTGGTAAGTCGCCGGCAGTGTTGCTCGTACATATCGAGCGTGATGAAACAAATTCGCACCAACGGCAGTACTATTACTTATTCCGTGCCAGCCAACGGTCAGATAATTGAGAAGTTTATCAGAACACTAGCGTTTGGTTGGATTATCGAGGTTCCACTATTCACTATGGTGCACCTACTGAACCTTACTAGAATATAGACCTTTTTACACTCTTGTTAAAAATGTATGTCATCTAACGTCAGACATCGAGCAACATAACAATAAAAATTTACAATCTCCTTTTACTTCAATTTCATTACAAGGCTAAATACTTAGGTATATTCCATTACATATCATGGATCGCCGATATGAAGCATACACCGTGTGTCCCAATGGCAATAAGTGCAAATCGATGGGTAAGAAGAATCGCAAATCCTTTTTAAATATCAATAAAATGATCACTATAATTTAAAATTTGTACTTACCTACAAACTGGTGGCTTACCATGATCACGCATTTGCCGTTTATGTTGCTACTGGTCACTTACGCACTTACATTTCAACGGCATACTATTTATATACGGTACCATCACAACTTTAGCCGTTAAGAATTAAAGATCCAAGTGTTGAGACTTGAGACCTAAAGTGAAGTTATGATGGCGCGGACTCATAGAATAGGTAGAGGTACCAGTGGCGTAGCGTGCCTTGTCGGGGCCCCGTATAAAATTTTTTTGGAGGCCCTTATGAGGAGGTAATATAAATTAGAAAGTTTTTTTCTTTTTCCTTACACATTTTGGGGGCCCCGTATAATTGATACGGCAGATACGGCGGTAGCTACGCCCCTGAGAGGTACCTACTTAATGCAAGAGTATTTTGAGGGTATTTAGCGCCATGATAGTCTAATTAGATCCCTAGGCCACCATAGAACTACGTCTTATTAATGTGTTTGTCTCCTACCACAATGACATTGCAATATCATTAATCTAATACTTGGAGTAGGTATTTAATTGAAGCGACAAGGTTCTATAGCGGTCCACGATTCAAATTGGGTGACTACTGTGTATTGTAAATCGGAAGCTTGAAGCCGGGCGGAGGGAAAGTTTGTCTATGTATTGTATTTGCAATGGAGTTTCTCGATTTTACTTGTCTCGGCGAAATTCAACTAATAACAATGAAGGATTGGATGTATAGGTACCTATACTCATGTTAGCGCGTTCACGTTTTGATAAAATTATTAAACGCCAATTTAATTACGTTTGTTAGTCAATTGACTTGTGGATAGGTTTCCATATTGGTGTACCTATGGGGGAAAACGCTGTGTAGGCACTAAAGTAGAGGCATCGTAAGAAGTCGTTTTTGACGTTTGTTTGCACATGAAGTTCTGTAAAAATTTGACAGTTGGTATAATGGAGCAAATGTCAAACTTCATTGTTGCCTGAACGGAATAGTGATGTTACTGCTGTTGCTGAAATTTACCGATACGTCAATCGAAATAAATAAGTAAACCTTTTTTATGGAGGTACGAATAATTGCTATAATAGTAGGTACGCACATATTTTCTAAAAGTTTGTCATGGTTTCGACAGGTCCTCGCGAGCCCGTGTGCCCGGTGGATACGCGGCTTTACAGACTGTGTGGAACTTGACAACCAGATAAATGTCATAATTGTTATTCAATTCAATGTATTTATTCACATAAGCTAGTATTAACACCAAATCACTTACTAGTTACATCATAAAAATAAATAAAAAATTAAAATTATGTTAAAATAATAGTAAGCACATAATAATTACAAATTCAATTATAAAATCACGTATAATTTTATTTTTCGTAGAATAATAATTTATATACCACTACATTATTTATCACCTAGATGTGCTCTGATTTTAATAAATAGTTTTAGTGAGTTTATATACTGTATATACGGCATTTCTCTATTTGGCATATCTACATTGCACTCTGAGCTAGCAGCACGCAAGTTTGCCAACGTGGGTTGGGAGTGGTTTGCTATGAATTTTGCTTATAGAGGTCACGTCCTATCCGTCCTATAAAACATCTTACCTAATTGCGACTTTACGTCATTATGACGTCACCGGCTCCAAAGTTTCGCTGCCTGCTAATGATTCTAAGTAAGATTACCAAACACTTTTTTACTTCGGATTACCTAACACTTTTTTAATTAAACTTTTTCAATGGCAAGTACCAGATCTAACGCCCTTTCGAACTTGACTGAAAATTTTACGACGGTAAAATCGAGCGTTTCACAACACTATTGTGAGCTGTCAAAAACGACTTCTTACGATGCCGCTACTGTAGGCAGTGATGGCGTTTTGCAATTCTATGATGAGCATACCTGGGATAACTCGGGGCATTTATACGAAAGTGATGTAGCAAAATATTTTATCGACTAAAAATATATCGATGTTACTGTGAATGACAACATCAAAATGTTATTCGGCATAAATAAATATTAGGTACTTACTCTTCAATTAAAATAAAAAAATAATTTAATCGGGTAGTTACGCGTTTATTTTAAAATAATTTTCAAAATATACAATGAATATTAAAATATCAATATTTAAATTGTAATTTTGATTAAAATGACATCTGCATACCTTACTAACTGAAGAGGCCCTATATCAGATATGACATCGAACCTCTGTACTGTAATCGAGAATATTCAGTAAGCACATCTTTTATTATAATTATATCGACATCTTTTTCATCGATATCAAATCCCTATAACTTGCCCCCAGTTATCCCAGGTATGATGATGAGTCATTGTAGGTAGGTACTTACCGCAATCGCTGTATCGAGCCACGCTTGAATGATAGATGCGATGGTAAATTTCCCTATACTATTATTTACAGGTTCAGTTAAGCAATGAATTTTAAGTACAGTCAAGTGCATAAATATGTACCTATCGAAAGAATTCTGTTATAAATATGTACGACGTTCTTGTTTCACAAATTAAGGTGCAATGGGACATACATTTGAGCATTTTTACTGTTTTTACATGCATCTTATTTTGTCTTTGACTGTACCTAAGATGTATACATACAGAGAACCTCCTAATGGAGCATTCCACGAGAATGTCGCTTACGTAACGCGATTCTTTTAGTTGTTTTAAAAATGATAGGAACCCAAGTTCTAGTATGGTAATATTTCGGGACTTAACTAACACGTTCACAGAGTTTTTTCTAACTTTGAGCATTTATTTAACGTAGCTGCCATAGATAGTAAAAGCGTAACGACATACTTAAATAGTACAGGTTGTAACATAAATAGTGGTGATCAGTTCTAGGTCCCATTCAGTATCGTATTCTGATTCGGAAAAAGGAAGAGAATCGACTTAATACCTATACACAATTCATGATGATTTGAACCCAGGACCTCCAGTTTCGTAAGCAGGGTCACTACCAAGTAGGCGGCCATCGAATTATAAATTCGATAAAATACTTCAAACTTTCTTATGAGAAAGGGATTCGAAAGTACTGTTGACACAACAAATGACACAAAATTGTATCTAGAAAAGAGTTGTTTATAGATGTAGTGAGTGATTAATTAATCTAATGTCTGTAAGTCTCTGCACGAAAACTATGAATATCTAAATATAACTGTGAATATATCCTAGACCGACCTGTGACACTGTTGTGTCAACAGTACTTCCGAATCCCATTCTAATCGCGGTTTGATAATACTACTAGGTACAAAAGTAAAAGGCATGATATGCTACGCGTGACGCCTGTATCAATTGCGAACTAAGTGCTAATAAGTTAAATTTGCTTTATTTATTTAACTAGAGTTGAAACTTGATTTCACAGACATAAATACCCAGTAACAAAATTCCAACATATTTTTTCACCCATATTATGATCTATCATGACCATGAAAGAGGTCCTAGTAGGCCTATGGAAAAAACTCCTACTCATCAAAATCAAAAAGACGATATCGACTCAGGCCCTATCGCGAAAAACGAAATTCGTAAATTTCGAGGATTTGTCTCTCTCACTCTAATGAAGCCTTCGTTGGAATGACAGAGAAAAATCCTCGAAATTTACGAACTTCGATTTTCGTGGTAGTAAGCCATGTGAGAGATATCTACAACCCTACCCTATAGGGTTACGGTATACCCAAGGGTGCCGACCAAACGTGCCTAGTTCTGGGCATTTGTCTGTATGTGAAGTATACTATGATAGTTTCACCACAAGCCTTAATTGAGCGTAATACCGTGGGACTAAAGTGGATTTGTGTAAGATGTCCCAAGATACTTATTTATTTATAATGACATTGATAATGAAATTAATGAATAATGATTCTGCCCATCATCTATCTTTCATAACCGTGGGTTGGTGACAAACGTATTCTTACTGCTGTCACCGTGCGGCTCATTGCATGCTTAACCGTTATTTTGAATTTCAGAAAACGCTGCCCCCGTATGCCCTGCATACAATGAATTTATGATGAGTGAGGACTCGGCCGCTGACGGTAAGGTATCGCTTACTTTAATCAAATGTAGACAAGACGTGTTGTTTCTAGTAATTTAATTTACGTTCGTGGCGTGGTGGCGGTAGGTACTTACTAGTGGTAGAAACAGCTCTCGACAGTTTTAGTTCAATTTATGAGCTTTTTTTGTAAAAGGTCCCATTTTTTATTTAGTCGTTTATCGTAGGGACGCTAAGAGTAGTAGGTACCCAAGACAAATATTCGTATATAGTTGAATACAAGCAAATTTCGCTCACGTGGTAAGGAACTTTAATTTAAAACTTTAAAAATGCTCAAAATGTAGTACTTTTTACCTTAAAAGAAACCTCGGACGTTGGTGATCTTGGTCTATTTTTCTTTGGTGTATGACATCCAACATGTGTTATTTATAATGAAGTAATAGCTAATACCTACTCTGGAAAATGCAATTACTATGGACAACGATTTAGATATTTTCTCTAGGCACTTTAGAAATCACCTATACTTATCCACGGCTATTAGGTAGTTCTGCTACGTTTGTATCATCACTCTGATCAGAGTGATCAGTCATGGTTACGTTTAAATAATAATATCATTCAATGTGCATCAAGAATACTATGTACAGTCGAGTGCAATAATATATAGACACATTTGTAAGGGATGAGTATGGAGAAGTGTATATATATTAATGCCCTTGACTGTACTACTTAATTAGGAAGATTTTAAGTTAAATATTGTTCACTTGTTGTTTGACGCTATTGTGGCGCTGCGAGGGAAAATAAGAAATCAATTTGTAAATAAGCTTTATTTTAAACTTGACAACAATAACACCATAGTTAACCTACGTTATGTAAGGAGTGCAACATGCAAATTAATAAAGTATGAAGGCACCGCTTGTATGATTATTATTACACTAGGTACTTACTTACGGTTAATTAACAATTCATGAATTCGAATGCCTTTGCGTTACCAGTCTTAGAATATTAATATTAAGAACAATTAAAAATAAGGACTATTTTTAAAACTTACATACCTACTTAATTTTGTACTGTTGAAATGCTAAAGTTTGCATAAAGTTAAGTATAAAATTACGTTTACCAAATCGATGTGGAAACTTTGAGCGCTTTGGTTTTTTTTTGTTCTAATTGACTTGAAGTTACTGATGAAGGACTTGAACTTTCTGTGTAGTCTGGCACGTAACTACCGGCAGAAGGAAATGGCGGCAAAATAATAAAATTATACATCACTAATTTTATTATTTTGCCGCCATTTCCTGATGTACGATGTACTTGTAGTTTGTAAGTACTTGTACCGGTTCTGGTAACTTTCCCTACAGAGTATTGAGAATATTCTCAAATTGGAAGTTATCCCACAGTACGGCACATCTTTATACAAAATTATTTTAGTATTCGTACTAGAGGAATCGGCATCACCTGACGTTCCAAAATGGCGGCAAATTTAAAAATGTTTGCGCATAGGGTTGTGCCACAAAAACATTTATAGCCGAGAATTTCGAGCTTTATTTGTCAATGCCAGACTAGGTATTTTGGTATTCGTAAATCCGACTACCACGGCAGTTCAGAGCCGTCGTACTGGAGAAACCGGCCAGAGTCGGCCTCGCCGAGCCGCTCCACCGTGGCGAAGATGCCGGCGATGCTGGTGTCGACGTCGAGCGGCGCGTTCTTGCCGCCCATGTCGGTGCGCACCCAGCCCGGGTGCATGCTGGCCACCAGGATCTGGTCCTTTTTGAGATCGATGCTCATGGATTTTGTTGCCGCGTTTAGGGCCGCCTGAAATGATTAAATTTGGCTAGATGAATAATAGCTAGATGAACCAGTTTCGGTAGAGAAATAATGATTTTAAAGAGTTGATTTTAATTTTGCGCGTATTTTAGTGACAATTTGTTTGGCCAGAGATCAGTTATTTGTCATACAAGGTTTGTATTTTACCCGCGAGCATGAAATTGAAACACGATCGAGCAAGCGAAAGTATCCAATTGTTGAAGTCCCTTATTTATATAAGTCTCCTAATTTCGAAAGCCGCTAAGTATTGTTTGTCCCTTTCGCTCATACAGATATATTGATAAGACCGGCTTGCTAAGTTAGGATACGTTTATGGACAAGGGGGTTAGTTTACAAGTAAACTGAAGTACTAGAGTGTGTAAAAATCTAGGGCTTTACTCCCAGGCAAAGATGGTAGGAGTGCAGTACGACTAAAAGCCCACTTGTGATTAGAACTGTATATGTATACCGTATACCCTATACCCAATGGTCATTAAATTGTGTCGAAATTTCACTATTCGTTAGAATTGAACCTATCTAAGAATAATATTAGGATTCTATTGAAGTTCTGCCTGCAAGCAATAAAATCTGTAGGTAAGCACCCGTACCTTGGAGCACCTGTAAGGATAGAACCCGCCCTGGTCGTTTTGTGCGATGGATCCCAGGATAGAGCTCATGTTGATGACGGCGGCGCGGCGGACTCCAAAGGGCTGATCTTTATTGGCTTCTGCCGCTTGTTTCAGTAGCGGTAAAAGAGTCTGATGAAAAAAATAAATTTGTAAAAATTTATGCATTTTATATTGTGTGTAATGTGATAGCAATTCGATATATCGGTCAGAATTAGAACGGTAATATTATCCTAGCGGTCGGATGTCAGAACTTTGAACACTTTACCTTTGTAAGCATGATGGGTGCGATGGTGTTGACGGTAAGATTATCAAGCAACTGCTCGGTCTTCACCAGGTTAAGCTTAGTGAACTTGGTGGATATACCAGCATTGTTAATTAGTAGGTTCAACCCCCCGGAACCCACAACTCCCGAGATCTGTGGTGAAATCTCGCCATAACTACCAGTGTTTGCCACATCTGTAAATAATTAGGTATGGACATTAATTACATTATATTACTTTGTAACTTTTTTTTTTTTTATTCATTTATAATACGATTACTTCACCTACCTAAATGTAAAATATGCAGGTTTTTGTTCTCACGCGATAGTTGCGTTAGTTCCTGAAAAGTGTAAGCACTTTACAATTACAATAAGAATATTTTTTTTTTTTCTTTTTTTGGCTTTTACTTTGATTAGCCAGTGTCATGTCGATTTAAGTAAAAAACAATTTACGGAGACGCGAGATTTTAGGAACAATAGTGGCTATTTCAGGTACGTAACTAAATACTAGGAACTTAATACAAAAATATATACAAGAGCAAAAATATTCAAAATAAGTAGTGAGTATGACAGCAAAAATTTAAAGCTTTAAGTTGTTGAGGTAGCAAAAAGAACCTAATGCAACCCAGATTTCTTTGTCTTTAAATTGGACTAAATCCAGTATGTGCGTTGGGAGAGAAACCTGGAGATTTACGAGATCTTCGTATAACTTGTCATGGTTATATAACGGACACTTCAGGAAAATGTGATTTAGATCTCCGTCCTCTAATCCGCATTCACATAAGGAACTATCACGGCAATGATTTTTTTTTAAATGGACTGGAGTGCAACAGTGTCCTAGTCTCATTCTAATAATTGTGGAGCAGATCCTTTTTTCAAGTATTACTTTCGTAAACCACGGTTTTCTCAAGACTGTAGGTTGAATCAGGAAATATGGCTTTACTCGAACCCGATTGCACGCAGTCCAGTTGTTATCCCAGGCCTGGATCAAATACTTCGCGGATAGGGTGACCAAATCATGACAGTAATTTCGGAAAGAGGCCTTGTCACCACACACAACAGCTTCTTTAGCTACTCGATCAGCACGCTCGTTTCCAGAGACTCCGGAGTGACCCGGGACCCAGACTAAAGCAACCTCATACCCTCTTTTTTGGCAAGTTACAAGATTTTCCTTTATTTGATAAATAATAGGGTTGTGGAGCCTCACGGAGAAGGGGCTGGACTGTAATGCTTGCAAACAACTACGAGAAACAGAAAAGATGATAGTTTTCTTTAGTTTAAAGAGTAAAATATATTTCACACTTTCCAGTATCCCTATACATTCGCCAGTATATACGGAGGTTTCAGGAGGGCATTTAATTTTTTCGACAATATCATATTGAGAGTGATAGACTCCCACTCCCACACATCCAGTCGGGGACAACTTGGACGCATCGCAATATAAAGTGTTCCAATCGCGCCATTCACGGTTCAGGATCTGACGTAGGTAATCGTCGGCATGGGGGTCACCGCGGAAAACATCAAAATCGAGAATGACACGAGGTTGATGGGTAATGGTGTCATAGGAAAATTCAAACAGAGGTAGACGCCGGGAGTGGAAAACCGGGTCTTTTAAAGATTGAAACTTACTTAGGCTTTTAACAAGGCATGGCTGTTCATGATTGACGTTTAAGTTTTTTAAATCATAAATACGGTGAATTATTGGATGAAAAGAAAATTGTAAGGAACGGAAAAAATAACTGTCAGCTAGGAATTGGCGGCGCAAATGAGGGTTTTCGATAATTTTTCTACCACCAGGTGGCGCTTCGTACGCACCTGGTCTCGACAGCTGTCAGATTCATACTATTCATAGGCACCTAGGCCTAAAATATTGAAATTCTATTTTATTTGGAAAGGAAATGATTTTGTAATGGATTACGACTAATACATGGTCGTCGAACTGAAGATTGAACTGTAAAACAGGCGCTCAAAGTCACTGGTATTAAAAATAATTACTATAACTTTGTTGGTTTCATGAGAATTGACTTGGAACTATTTTATTTATTTATTTTAGGTAACAATATGCCTAAAGTAATGGTTTTCAGAATAAATAAACCTAATAAATATGTTGAAAATTAAATGCGCGTATTTATTTTGACAGTTCGTTAAACGGTCGGCTCAGTGCTGCCATCTCACCTCCCCATAGCGGCAGAAAAAGTATCAAAAACCCTCATTGAGAGGAGGTAAGGCGCATTCTATTTGCATAGCTTTGACTGGACTAGATCGCATAGCCCCCAGTATAATCCTCAGGGCTTTCGACTGAAGTACATCCAGCTTTTTTAATCCGGCTTTGTTTCCAGGCACTAACAGGTGTGTGCCGTAATCTAAAAGACTGCGGACTCCATATACGAATAATTGTTTGGTAGAAGCAAGTTCCTTATTTCTTTTATATTGAGTACCGCGCCAAACTTTTGAGTTACCTACTAGTCTCGACTGCAGTAAAAATAGCCGAACCAAAGTCGTCGTAACGGAAACGGATTTCATGCAATGGACACTTTCATAAAAATGTTCGCTGCATAGAGAAGTATCATAGTATGATAATGTTTAATTTAAACCGATAAATTAAATAATATTTATAAAAATACAGTACTTATAGAAGAATCTAGATGATTGTGAAATCACTTCGGCATTCGTCATATTTGTAACGTCACTATTACTACCAATTCAAGGCGAGTGACGTCAGCCAGTAGAGATTCGTGGTCTCTTTCACACGTTTCAATAATTGAACTACAAAAAGCACTCCATCGGAGCCTTCACATTTTGATTGAAGTACTCGCGTTGTTATAACACGTATATTATTGCCCGTTTCGTGATCGTTTTGGATATTCATTAAGTGAAATAGCAAAATATTGTGAGAAATATGGCACCTATAGGTAAGTGTTATCATAAATTTTGTCATACATACCTCTGATTCTTTGCGGCAAGTCGCGAATATTGTTTCTGCCTTGTTGTGTTTAGTGAGGTATTTTACCATACCGAGTCCTAAGCCTCTATTGGCCCCAGTAATTAGCACCGACTTCATTGTATAAATTATTTTAGACGGTCAGTTTACGGAAATAACTTGAAATTCTGGAGCTACCCGTAGTATCACTGCAACTTTGCATGTGTGTCAAAGGATTTTCTTGTCTCTGTCACTATCGTTTACGTCAACATGACAATACTCAACAAATTGCTAAAGTTCAATAATTTGGCTAATTCGTTTTATCGAACGGAGCGGACAGTGGTAATATTGAGAAGATCGTTCAGCAGTAGTAAGTGGTTTCATATAATTGTACGGTTGACCTTGATAGCTCTGCTCGCCGCCTAACCTCTTCTCATAGTTCGATGAGCAACCTTATTTTTTACTGTTAAGTCACTCTTGGTGGGAATTTCCTTGTTGTGATATATCTATAATTTTGAAAAGTTTTATGTGATGTTGAGAATATATAATAAATCTTTTTACCAAGTCATGTAACTTGTGTTGCACAACGCACAACATTATTGATTCTAAAAGGGAAAAACAAGTCTGACCTGTAGGTTTTTAGTTGATTTAAACATTCTAAAAGTTTCCTTAAATTCACTGAAGTATGTAGTTACTGTGACTAACCTGCCTTTGACTCATTTTAAGAGTTTGCAACCACTGCTTGATTTAATGTGGTAATTGGTGTCATCAGGTTGCGGAGTCCCTTGTTGGCCCAAACGTAAGACCAACACTGTTGCTCCCACTGAGATTATTCAAGGTATAAAGACTCTATATTGGGAAGTTGGTGTCTTCGCTCACTTGGTGCTCATCCATGTCTGTGAACCATCTCCAGCACCTGCACTGCAAAAGCATCATATGTCCTAAGCAAATAGCTTTAGTATATGTTATTACTTGTTTATAAATCCTCACTTAGTTTTCCGATGTGCACCTTTTAGATGGGGCTTTTGACTATGACTTGGCGGTCATTGGTGGTGGGTCCGGAGGTTTGGCGTGTGCCAAGGAGGCCGTGAACTTGGGAGCGAAGGTGGCAGTCTTGGACTTTGTGAGCCCATCGCCACAGGGTACAAAATGGGGCCTGGGAGGCACATGTGTAAACGTTGGGTGCATACCAAAGAAACTCATGCACCAGGCTGCGCTACTAGGAGAAAGCATACATGTAAGTGTTTTTTACTTTTTTTATTCGTAAGTTAGCAAATAATTTGCATGTTATTTTGTAAAAGGAACAAATTTCAGATATTTTTAATGGATTTGTCCTTTTTGCAAACGTGAATTAATTTGGTAGAGATGTAGGAAAAATGATTATAGCTTCATTCCATGTTACTAATTAAGTTTTGTTTTTGGTTATAGGCGTTGGTAAGTGGCGATTCCCTCCAGCCCCCCACCCTCAACCCTGATCCTTCAAACCTCCCTGGAATAATCACAAACATTGGTTTTTCCTCTCCTTAATTTATAGTTCTGGTAAATGAAAATGTATGATTTATTTCTTAGCACTTAAGGCAATTTAAATATCACATCTTATACCTATTATTATGTAAGAGATGTTTTGTACCACCCAACTAATATTGAAAATAATTAGAACAGTTTACAGTAATAGATAACTTTATACTTTTGTCTTGAAATAGGGGTAGTATCATCAACATATTAAAGAAATAACTATGAAATTCATGATTAATAACTTTAATAAGTAATATCATAAAACCACCTATTAAGGATAACCAAAGTATAAGGATTGCCCGAAAGTATAGGTATTTCATATTTTTCTTGCTTTTGTTAGGTGAAACATAATTACTTTTCATAATAAGAGAGAAAAGTGCAACTAATTGTTAGTTAGTGAAGTTCAACTTTGGACAATAGTCATTGGAAAATTGAAAATACTGTAATTGTAGGCAGGGTGACTTGCAACTTCGAACACATTGTTGACTTGTCATTTGAACAGTTTTAATCTATTTTAGCAAATTACTTTTACAGCCATATTACTCAGGAGACTTGATAATCTAATACAAATAGATGACAAACATTTAGTAGCATTAGAATACATACTAAAAAGTACCAAAACATTTTATGCTACTCCCACATTGGATGTTATAGTTGTATATCATTATATAAAACAAAGTGTAACAAGAATAATTTTATAGAATACTAGAATGTGGGTTATTCCCACCTGTTACCTACCACCCATTTTATAAAGTTACATTTTACAATTTTGCTGTTTGCCTCTCTAACGCACGCACGTATTGGCTAGAAAGAGAGGCAAACAGCAAATTTGTAAATTGTAATTTTATAAAACGCGACCCAGGGGGAACAACTGGGAATTACAATTCCTGGGATTTCTCTTTCCCAGTTTGGGAGCAATATTCGCAGTACTTAGCATCAAGTACTCTAGTGGTAAGGAAAAAAAATCTTAGTTATCAGGTGAGTGAGTAATGGGTGGGAATGACCCTAGAATGTCAAAGAGAGAAAGATGATATAATATGTGTGAGTGGCGTCAGTGCACATGGAATTGAAAATGGACTTTATTGAAGAACAACACAAGGTCTACTTTGGGTACCTTTTGATGTGTTCTGACAGATAACATTTTGTAACGCCATTGCAGGAGCACCATGGAAACTTTCAGAGCCATTGGGCCTACCACAACCATAGAAAATGGAATATTTTGAACTTGTCTCTGTCTCCAAACCTTCCTTTGATTAAAAGTCATTCTATAAATTTGATATTTTACGTAGCAAGCCTACCAAGATCTTGATGACTGCCAATACTTTATTTTCCGAGTTTCGAACGATGTTGCCGCTCTTGTAGTTTTGCGACTATATTTCAGACCATCTAATTTCTTTTAATACAAGTCTCATTTGCTTACGGTACCGACGGCGGGAACTGACATTACCTGCTAACTGTATACACGTGAGAATGTACACTTACATGAACTTTAATGGACTTTTGTTTCATTGTCAAGTTGTATTGTCGGCGTTCAGCTTGCATTGTAGGAATGGAATCGTTGAAAGGAAATGAATAAATGATAGGTTTAGTAAGTATTTTATTTTTCATCACACCTGTTCGGTAAGTTCGGCGCAGCGCTGCGGCGATTCGCTGTGTAGATGCGTCATTACACCCTAGGGCTGTCAAGGATTTTCATACAATATATCGTCGCATGCGCGTAGCGCCGAGATTTCATCCCTGATTTTGAGAAATGATTTAGACCATTTTAGAGTAGTTTTGTGAAAATATATTGTTTTATTTACTTTTCTGCATCACAGGTGTGATGAAAAATATTGTGTGTGCCACGGGCGGTACAAAAATTATTAATCAAATTACACAATGTACTATTACTGATGATAATTCTATAATTAGATGCCAGCGTAATTGTGTTATTATAACGTTACGGTGGTCAGTAGATATAAGTAGACTTTTAAATACCAATATTTATTATGAGACCATTATGTCCCACTGCTGGGTAAAGACCTCCCCCTATTACCATACCATCATCATCATCATCATCAGCCTATGTTAGTCCACTACTGGACGTAGGCCTCTCCTATTAACTATGCGTATATACGCATTTAGGAGGTAAATGCCCATAATCGCCACGCTGGGCAAGCGGATTGGCGATCGCAGTAATGTGTCCACTATGATGACGCTGCTGCCCATCATCAATCTTGTAGAATGGTCAGTGACACTTCAATCCCTTTAATCTATTACCATACCAATAGTTATTAATTCTGTGCTATAGTCTAACTTTGTTGACTATCTTGAAGGTCAGTCCCTAATCCGAAAATGTATTGCCTTATTTATTGCCTAAGCCAACCAAACTTTTTGTCACAATAATCTTTTTATCACTATCACACTTGCCCAGAAAGCGGGCTACTGGTCGCATGCGTAGCGGGTATAGAAAAGTGATACTTCTTATGAAAATACTAAAAATGTTATTTCTAAATTTTCTTAAACCCCTGGCTTCGACATCCTTTTAGACACGCTCTTGCTTTTTTTTGTTAATGTTTCACTTACCTCCCACTTAAAACAATGGACTAGTATCGAGACGTTGAAAAATTACAGACAGAATATTATCGCTTTTTACAGACATTTTAAATAACTAGTTGCAGGCAATAAAGACTAAGCCCCTAGTTTCAAGGCAATGCCTACCTGACTTTAGAAATAAAGTAACGCCAATCACCCGTTTACTCTCAACAATTTTGTAACGCCTCCGCAACTAAACGCCAGTCTCTTGTTTAGCCGCCATTGAAATTTTTACCTTGTCCAAATCACATATAAGTTTAGTTTTGATGTATCGTCCGATATAATGAAGTGGTGACCTAGACGCAACACCTAATGTCTCGTGAGCCAAGGACGGAGATTAACATCCAAAAGTCGTTATCGCTTTGGTCTTATAATTCCCGACTTTTTGACGTATTAGCTGGTAAGTGATACGTATGTAATTATGTACTTGTCATCGATCGTTTGGTGATAAGATTGGGAAGCGATGCGTTACGAGAACACAGCTCAAGCGACATGTAACTCCATAGACATTAGACAACAGTAAAACCCTGGTAAAAAGATTCTGATGAGATCAGTCAAAAGCCGTTTTTTATACACGGTGCTCGCGGGCATTGCGAGGGAATTTATTGGTGTAGGTAATAATCGGAGACTTTACACTCGAAGTTGTAGAGGACTATATATACCTAGGACAAACTATCCAGTTAGGTAGGTCCACCAACTTCGAGAAAGAGGTCAATCGTCGAATCCGACTCGGTTGGGCAGCGTTCGGCTTCCCGAACGCTGCCCAAGTTGCCCAACCGAGTACAACAGCACACATATTTTTGTCCAATATTCCGCAGTGTTTGAAGACGAAAGTCTTTGATCAGTATGTGTTGCCAGTGATGACATGCGGTACTGAAACTTAGTCGCTTACAATGGTCCCCATAAGAAGGCTCAAAGTCATCCAAAGGGCAATGGAGAGGGCTATGCTAGGAGTCTCTCTGCGAGATCGGATTAAAAATGAGACCATCCGCCGCAGAACCAAAGTAACCGAAATAGCTCTCCGAATCGCTGAACTGAAGTGGCAGTGGGCAGGGCACATTGCGCGTAGAACCTATGGCCGTTGGGGCAGGAAGGTTCTCGAGTGGTGGCCATGTGGGTAGGCCACCCACAAGGTGGACTGCTGGCCTGGTGAAGGTCGCAGGAGTCCGCTGGAGGCGGGGGGCAAAGGACCGGTCGTTGTGGCAATCTTTGGGGCATATGATGGAGGATATGGGAGGATAATATATGATGATGATGAATCCTGGCCATATCTGGAGTCTTAAATGTTTATAAAATTACCTGGTTTCCGCTTGGTTTCAGATATAATAAAACTGTTTTTCGAAATTAGTTGTTCGTGTGAACTCGACATAAAACTTCGTATCACAGTTAGTTAGATGAAATAGACCTACTTTACTACTAGACATGATGTGATGTCTAGCCCTTACGCAGCAAGGTCGCAATATCGATGTTTTGTTGTCAAACTTCACAGTTATATTGATGTTTCTAGACTGTATTCAAAAGGAATAGGTACCTACGAAAACAGTAAACTAGTGTAAACTATTAAGCGATTTTGACAATCTAGTACTGAAGCGACATATGTATATCCCAGTAGGATTAGCACATGATTGGTGCGACAGTATGTGACTACGAGACAGATTATCTGTCCCTCTTTTGAGTCTTGTTAACGTAGTTAGTTAAAGACGGGAAATCTATTAATCTCGCGGGGACTTATTGTCGCACCATGTCGCACCAATCATGTATACCTAGATCTATACGAGGTGTTAACAAAATGGTGATACAGGATAATTAAACATGAATCTATTAATGATTTTGAACAACTACGGTGCCAAATATTAAATAATAAAAAAAAGTTGTTTGATAGAAAATATCACATTTCCAAGATAAGATAGGTTGGCCAGATTTGGTCCCATAGCAAAAGTTGTTTTAATTGATTTAATTCAAGTTTGATATAAGTACTAGCGATATATCTGACTAATCTACTTAACCTAACCTCTATCTAAGATTGGCCCTTGTGGCATTGTACCGAGGATGCTGGCGGCATTTCCTCGTTGTATCGCAATACTGATGCCTTTTGCGAGGAAGTCGCCAGCTCTTCGGTCTTTCTTTAGTTACGTCAACCAGACGTTTCACGATCTCAGCAAACAATTTGCGTGCGCTCTGGAGCCCCATGAACCTAAAGTTTCTACGCTAAACTGTTACGTTTTAAAAATTCGGCATTTTCAGTTTGATTATCTTGTATTTGTATCACCATTTTGTTAACATCATATAGATTCAACGGTACGTAGTCGGCCTTGGTCTCTGGTGGGCGGTGTACGAACGCCTTTATGCCCTTTACGATTTACGAGTTTTTACGTGTTTTAATTGCGATCTTGTTATCAGGATATTATTTACACTATGAAGATACTCATTTAGTATACCGTTTGGTAGCCAGATTTGGTAGCTGGCTGCCAAATGGGAAATATGGTTGCCCGCCCGGTAGCCAGCTATGAAATGGGAAAAACTTTCCCATTTCGTAGCCAGATTTGGTACAAACCTGGTTACAAATCGGTAAAGATAAGTCCCAATTTAAAGCCAGTTACCTATTGGGATTCTATTCCCATTTCGAAGCTGATTACGAAACTTTGGCTAACAAACGTTACTAAAGGACGATACTATAGGCTAATAAATAACTCTTTGTTAAATATAGATTACACAAGTAATAATAGTATCACTGCTTTTCCCCTAGCATATAAAAGAAAAGAACGTGTGCCCCGGAGGTGGAAAAAAGTTATGCAGAGGGTAAAAAGTACGCAAACCCATACATTTCAGTCCGAAATATATGTGATTGCACTGCTACTGCGTACGTTTACCCCACATGGCTCTAAGAATTGCTCGTTTAAAGCTATATGAGATAACTGCTAGTACTGGACTACCACATTCGCTACCCCAGTATTACACGGTTCTAAGTTACATTTTCGGGGTAATTCAATCTGAACTGAACTACGAGTAAGTGCCAGTGAGACAATGTTCGAATTTCAATTTGTTTTAATCACGGTGCTGTTGTCAAAACGTCACGCAACTCGCTAATCAAATGCTAAACTAAGCTATACTATAGGCCAGGCTGTCGGCAAAAAGGCAAGGTTGCGTGCGGCCTAAAACTAAATTAAGTACTTAGCGTAATGAACTTTCTTTTAAAAAACAAAGGTACCACCTGAGTTCGCAAGTGAGCAGTTAAGTAGATCCTAAGTTAAGTGGTTGGTTACAAGTGTAAAGAAATTTTTGATCTGAAAAGCATACCATAATGTTAACGATTTTTTAAATTACCTATTCGTCTTATACGTATAAGTTGGGACCATTTAAACGCAGCGTGAAGAAGCATAATAGCGGGCCATGAAGGCGGTGGCAACTGACAGGTTACTGCTGCTTATACGAAAGGGTTTAAGTTTTGTCAAATAAATAAACTATAAGCTGCCCAAGTACCCATATAGTTTTAACGACTTTCGTAACACAATGAGAACGATCGTGATTTTGCCTGACATCATTTAAGGGTGCGGCTCCACTTCGGCGGAGAGGAGCGGGGCTGTGCAAAATTGGCCAATTACATTCTTCAAATTCAAAACTCGGAAACACTGTCATGCGGTCTCATTGGCCAATTTTACACATCCGCTCCTCTCCGGCTCAGCTGAGCCGCACCCTAAATGTTGTGTCTTTTGTAATTAATATGTTTGATAGATTCATGAAATGTTTCAGCTCCCCGTTTTAACTTAACTCTTGCTCTTAATCCATGGCATTAACCTGTGCTTTAAGGATCATAATTTTGTTTCGAGTGCCTCGATAAAGTTACGTCATTCTGTTATCATGTGTTCTCCAATAACTATTATTAACTGTATTAAAACCACATGTTCTTATCACTCGTTATTTGGTTTGCAAGTCACTGTATGAAATCATATCTGTCATCTATATGTTTGTGACGTCACTGTGTTTACTACATGTTTGTTAGTTTTGAAACGCAACAGCAGCGTAATATCATTTGTTCAGTTATTGTATTATTATGTGAATAATGTTTTTTTAGTACATATGGTGTACTTTTTAGGCTCTAGTGCGAGAAGTGGTTCATTTTACGTCAAGTCCAAAACTTTGGAGGGCCATCTGTACTAAAAAACGTCGTACGAGACACGTGCAAAAACGAAATTCGTAACTCGTGTCGATTTAAAACACTCCCTATCGGTCGTGTCTTAAAACATCGCCACTCGTTTCGAGTTTCATGTTTTACGCACTCGTGTCGTAATGTACTATTTTATAACGTTGATCGATTGTAATGGAGTATACAGCCAATCAGTATGACAATGGTCGTCTTCAACTCCAGAGAATGTCACAAACACTGTTACCCTTGTATGGATGGAAAAATTAAGGAAGGAAATTTCGGTCTTCCTTCCTTTTTAGGGTTCCGTAGCCAAAATGGCAAAAACGGAACCCTTATAGATTCGTCATGTCCGTCTGTCCGTCTGTCCGTCTGTCCGTCTGTCACAGCCAATTTACTCGGAAACTATAAATGCTACAGTAACGAAATTTGGTAAGGATATGTGTTGTATGAACCGCTACAGGAATGTGATACTAAATTGTAAAAAAAACCATTGGGGTGGGGGCCCTCCATACATGTAACTGAGGGATAGAATTTTTTTTTAGCTGTACATAAGCGTGTGGGGTATTAATAGAAAGGTCTTTGAAAATGAAGGTTTATACATCACATTTTTATTTAAGCAAATTGTTTTTGAGATATCAGGTCTCAAAGTCTTAAAAATGTGTCCCCCCCCCCTCTATTTTTTAAACTACGCGATATAAAATTCTGAAAAAAATATATGTTATGCACATTAATAAACTCTATCAACGATTTTTGGTTTGATAAAATTATCTCCTATAGTTTTTGAGGTAGGCTGATTTAACTGTATTTTTTTAATAATAAATTGATAATGGTACGGAACCCTTTGCGCGCGAGTCCGACTCGCAATTGGCCGGTTTTTTTTCAAACGTCTTGATTTCTCATCGAGTTTTGGTTATGGTTTGGAGATAGGTACATCTCAGGCTAACACTGTGCTGCCACATTGAGACAAATGGGCAGTTATAATTAATTAGTCAAACGCTTTATGTATATTCACTGTTCAATCATTATACCTACATTACGTATAGTTATTGTTTCGGATTCGTCTCGTCTTCGTCTCGTTTTGGCACCAATCATGTGCTACCTACTTTACCAATTGAGTCGCTTAACTTCAAACTCGGATAAATCCACTCTGTAAATAGAGTGCATATTTAATTGCAATTGCCTAGTTTTTCTTTAAACTTCAACTCTATTGACAGAGTTGATTTACCCGGGTTTGAAGTTAAGCGACTCATTTATCGTCGATCCATACTGTCAAAATAAAGGGGTTTGTTTAACGCCTATCGTAAACGGGGATGCGTATAAACATCGATTGTAGGCGATGGCGGGTGATCAATAGGTATATGGGATCCTGGGGCCCTACCGCGAACTTCGAAATAGGCTAATTTTGCGGATATGTCTCTGTCATTCTAATGAACCTTGGAGTGACGGAGAAATACCCCGAAATAGTCGAATTTTGAAGTTCGCGTTAGTATGTAGTGGGCTTCGTCCGGCTTTGCGACGTTTATTGGCTTGATATGATTCTAGCCAAGTTGTTTTGCGAATCATTTGATTCTTCTTTTTTTATTACCTTTGTGGTTTGTGCAGACATATTCCATTTTAAATTAGATGTTGGTGGGGATATCAAACACATTCACATAGGTCTAGTCGAAAGGCACTGTATAGTTTTTGATTCGTGGAGTTAACAGCTATTTACAACGCCAAATATTGAACATGTATGAGTTCATCATTTTGATGTAGAATCTAATACCTAAATGTGAAAACACTGAAAACTTTAATAAATGGAATGAAGCTATAACAATAACTACCCATGTACAGTCAAAGACAAAATAAGGTGTACACAAAAATGTTCAAAAATATGTCCCAGTGCACTCATAACGGCCTTATTCATAAAAATTCCTTGTTGAAGGTTTGAGGGGCCCAATAGTTATCGAGCCGATAAGTCTTGTTGAACGGTTTATAAGAAGTGTTATTCATAAACGCTCAATATCTCTCCGATAACTGTTGAGCCGCTGTTGAACGGATTAGACGCGTTATGTTGGCGCCTTGACAAAATCATAGACAAAAATGTGGTGTCACCGCAAATTAAAAAAAAGTTTGACAGCTGTCTGGCGGGAATTCGCAAATATTTAAATTAAAAAAATTGGAGATTAGTTTTCCCACCATTTCTGATTCGTGTAATGTTGCATGTAGAGAAAATCGAAACTGCGTAACTACTTACAATAAATCATCGGATATTTATTTTAAATACCTATCTAAATATAATTAAGTATCTCTGGATACACATTTAATAATAATCAGATGAATAGACGATATAAAAAACTATACACCAAATCAGATTTTCATTCCTTTATCTTTTCTCTTCTGCCTACTTTAAACGCATGGTTATGCACCTGTCAAAAATCAGCTGATCAAAATTTTGGCAGCCATCTTGTTAAATAAGAAGTTATAAGACCGTTATAGAAGGGTCCTCGGCTCTATAACTTTCGGGGGATTTATAGTAGGTTTGAGCGGCTGAATAGCGCTATTGAACGTTTATGAATAACGTTTTTAGCCATCCGGTCAACAACGACCCATCAGCGGGCGCGTAACTTTTTATGAATAAGGCCGTTCTGTATAATAAGAACGTCGTAACGTAACATATTTATGAGCGGATTCTTTCGATACTTATTTTTGCACTTGACTGTATTTATTAGCCTACTACATAGGTTGTTCGTTTGCAAGAGTTCGTTAGTTATTTATAAACGAAGCTTTGTAAAATTCATAAGGAACTTTCGAAAGAGTGAAAATTTTCCATTTATTCCGAATTTTTTTCCAAACTTTGTATCGTTCTTTTGAGGGTTCCTTTCCTTGAACTTTATTACTGTAAGTATTTTTAGTACGATCCGCTTTATAAACATGTTTGTGTTTGATTATTGTACCTCAGCCGCTACTTATGAAATGTGTCATTAAACGTAGCTGTACAGTCGCCATAAGATATATTAGTACGGCCCGGTGCTCTAAAATATCGGAACATGCGCCTCTAACGCCATGACAATAGAAGCCTGCTCATGTTTGTGAGCCTGGCCGCTCCGATATATCTGATGGCGACTGTACCTAGAACCGACAAATTCGTTCAAATTAGTATCTGAGTTCACAATATCGGGGATTTGTCTCTGTCACTCCAACGAAGGCGTCATTAAAAATCCCCGAAATTTACGAACTTCGGTATTCGTGGTAGCAGAAACTCTACCCCGAATCACGAACGAAGTTGCTTCTCTCTCGCACTCGTGGATTCGTACATAAGTGTAATAGGGAGTTCGTTCGTGGTTCGCGGTAGCAGGCCTGATTTCGCAGACAGCGTTGTAAGTTGTAAACACAGATACAGCACAATTTTAGAAGCACTAGAACTTGCCAATCGTAAGACTGAAAATAATTTGCCGTCTACTCTATTAATATAAATTACGTGACTAGTTTTATAATAGTTTCCTTGTATTCTAGTCATCAACGCGTGCTGTGTCAATATGTTTCACTTATTTTGTTGTGATAATTGAATTCAGTAGTTTCAATATTGTAGGGTTAATGAAGTATCAATGGATCGCAGTTCTATTCCTTCTAAGAATCCATAAACTGGGAATGCAATTTAGTTACTTATAATATATTCGCCATCAGATAATAATTATAACATCGAATTTCAATCATATTAATTTAGCTGAAATACTATCAAATAGTAGGCGGTTTTGTTTAGATAGAGTAGTAGGCTTAGCACAGGATCAGTGCGACAATATGTGGCCGCGAGATAAACTACCCATCCCTCTTTTCTTCATATAGTTAGTCAAAGATTGAAAATATATCTCGCTGCGACATACTGACATACCAATCATGTGCTAAGCATACAGAGCAGTTTAAAATGTTACGGTATTATTGATAAATATTCTTTAAACATTTTAATACCCCCTAGATCCAGCCTAATAATATGTGACGTTATCTGAGTAAAGGGATCTTATTGTCGATGGTGGTTATAATAATGGCGTTATGTTCGTAAGTTCGTAGTTATGCAAATACAACGCCGCGAGACATACAGTCGTGGCCAGATAATTAGGAACAAGATTTTTTTCTCATATAACTGCCTGCAAACAGGGCTTTGCAAATTTGATAATAATTTAAAAAATATTTGATTCTTTTTCTTTATTAATATCAGAACTTATCCATGATTAACCCGGCGGGAGTGTGGCAGGGTATCTCATACCCTGCGTTTGACTTATGTCAATATATTTAGAGTTTATTTTTGTTTAACTTTTTTTCACCACACTCTCGCCGGGTTAAATAAGGTATACGGGACGTACTGCAAAGTAAAAAAAATACCTAACTTGAAAAATATGGATGACGCCATAGACACTTCAACTTAATTAGGAACGATTTCATACATTTTGTTCTTAATTAGGTTGAAGTCTTTATGGGGTCATCCATATTTTTCAAGATAGATATTTTATGGAACTTTGCAATACGTTCCAGTATACCTTATTTAATCTTAGAAAAGTTCTAATATTACAAAAAGAAAAATGGTCTATTGTTTCTTAAATTATTATCATATTTGCAAAGCTCTGTTTGCAGGCAGTTGTATGGGGAAAAAAATCTTGTTCCTAATTATCTGTCCACGACTGTAAGTGCCTTTAACTATATGGTCCTTTTACCAGATAACGTCGCCATATAAGATAAAATCTCCAAAAACAAATGCACATCCATATTCCAGGAAGCAGTATCATACGGCTGGCAGGTGCCTAACTCGGAAGCCATCAAGATTGACTGGAACGCACTTACGGAATCCGTGCAGAACCACATCAAGTCCGTCAACTGGGTCACCAGGGTCGACCTGAGGGATAAGAAGATCGAGTACATCAATGGACTTGGCGAGTTTAAGGTTGGTTTAATACTCGTCCGTCGGCGGAATTATTCGTTTGAATATCTGCTAATTTGATATTTGCTTTTGTTAGAAAGGGACAAAACAGAAATTTGCTTAAGCGACTCGTAAGTTTTTATAAATAAGTAGTTTAACCTAAACAGTAATATGTTCTCTGTACTTTTAGGTATTTCAATAAACGAAAAAAATGTCTCCTCAAGTCAATTGAAGTTAGACGAATAAAATAAAGTAGGTTACAAACAGGTCGTTTAGTGAGTTAGTGACAGATCCAGGTAGTTTTGTATTTTGTTGGCTAGTCAATAAATGTTATAACTATGAAACAAAATGTACAAATTGTTTGTGTACGTTTATTGAAATACTTAAAAATACAGTGCATACGTTAATAGTTTGCATGGCGCCAAATAGAATTATTTTCTTACCTTTTTTACCCACAACATTGAAGATTACATAGCACAGAATACACATACAGATACCGGAGATATCTGATACAATGGTTTAATCTAACTCCATAAGTATCTATACTCTAATACACTATTCGAACTTTGAATGTAGGTGTATGTAGGTACTTCTCGTTTTTACAGCAATTTATATTCTCATCTATTCTTTCCGATACATTAGGATATTTGGGATAATTCTACAACTATAATAGGCTTTAGTGTACTCTATTAAAATTTTGAGAGTTATGTATGTCCAAGGACATTTTCTACAAATTACCCCCAGATAATCATTCCATATCGCAGCAAAAGTGAAACATAGCCGTGGTATATGTATAAAGTTGCGTGGTATATGTATTGTTTTTAGTCGTACATCATCCCGAAGGTCGAGTACATCAATGGACTTGCCCAGTTTAAGGTATCGGCATTCAAGTAAATTGGCAGACGCGTACCAGGCCTGTAATCAAGATGCTCTGTTGCGTGCTTATTTAATATTAATTAATATTTAATTTGCAGTTATGTTTTTTATTGGTTGATATACCTTACTCATCGCTTGTTTTCTGTGCCACTCTTCTTTAGCGGTTATTTGCGATGAATATTACTGCTTTACAAATTTTCTATTCATTATTTAACCAGAAAAAGATGATCAAAATAGATTATTTTCGATAGATCTTTTGAAAATAATATTAAAACTATAAAATAGGGTGTCGAAAAGAATACATGCTTTATACTTTATCTT
>JALPQI010009552.1:0-54624 GCA_025490895.1 Thaumatotibia leucotreta
AATGATGAAAACGGAGAGTTTTTCACGATTTTTAATAGATTGTGTCTTGTCACCCTAGTCAAACCGACTTTATGTGCTGAAAATGGAACTATGACAGTCGACGACCATATTTTATACTAAGCAGTTTATTACATGTCATATAATTTGGTGGTGCTGTCAGATAGCGGTGAGGAATGAGATGTAGTTACATTGCAATGCGAATATTAGAGAAATGGCTAGTGTTGATACGGTTTAGTGAAATGCATGGAAGGGGTAGATAATGCCTCTCAGTGTTAGAACAGTGTGCTTACTATGAGCTGGCGCAGTGAGATTAACTTGGATTGACTTTCTATCTCTCTTGCTCGCACCAATACGCGGTACACTCACGGCGACAGCTCATGGTAAGCACACAAGGCTAGAGGCTTGTCATTAATCACGTCATACACTTCAGGAAAAAATCCCCAATTATCACCATAGGGGAGGGGGGGTCATCGGGCAAATCACGTGTAATTTTTTGTTACTCTCTGCTGAACATTTTTCATTTATTTGCCATAAATTGTATGTTTACATAGAAATAAGGTGGTACAGTTTACAATTTTTGTTCTACGTCAATTTTGTCTCAATACAAAAAAACTTTAGTTTTTATAAAACACCTTTTAAATACTAAGTTTTAAAACTTCGCGAATAAAATACGTAAATTCAAGTGTTATTAAAAGGACTACGTAAGTTGGCAATAAATTACACGTTATATTGGCTAGCCCCCCCTGTCCTGAAAATATCACCATGGGGGATGGGGGGGTTCCAAAACAGGCCAAAATCGTATGACGTATTGATTTAAACTTTCACGATTATCACTCATATTTTAAAGACAATCGGGTCTTAATTGCGTAAACTTACGTTTAATTATATCCTGACGT
This sequence comes from Thaumatotibia leucotreta, assembly GCA_025490895.1. NCBI lineage: Eukaryota > Metazoa > Arthropoda > Insecta > Lepidoptera > Tortricidae > Thaumatotibia > Thaumatotibia leucotreta. The sequence continues at coordinate 897 of JALPQI010009552.1, forward strand.
TTCGGGCATGACGTTACACCCGTGGTCGCAGGCACCACAGAGCAGGCAGAGTTAGACATTAAACGTAAGTTTACGCGATTAAGACCCGTTTGCCTTTAAAATATGATCGTATAACGTGATTAATGGACAGTCGAAGACAAAATAAGGGGTATACAAAAACGTTCAAAAATATGTCCCAGTGCACTCTAATTCTGTGTAATAAGAACGTCGTAACATATTTATGAACGGATTCTTTCGATACTTATTTTTGCACTTGACTGGACAAGCCCTAGTCTGCATACATTTTAAAACGGTTTTGACTTATTCCAGTTTCGTAAAGAGCAAGCCAAGGAACTTTTTATTGGATACCCCCGTTTCGTAGTTGCTTTGGTTGTGAAATGAACACCCAGTGGAGCTTTACTAGATACAGAATAATATAGGTATGTAATATCCTATAGTTTAGAAAGATTTTATTATCCTTCAATGTTTGTACGGACGGAAAGGTTCTCGAGTGGCTGCCACGTCCGGAAGGCGCAGCGTGGGTAAGGGTGCGGCTCCACTGACGCGGAGCGGAGCGGAGCTGTGGGAGCTCAGCCAACGAGACCGCATCACAGTGTTTCGAATTCGAATTTGAAGAATGTAATTGGTAAATTTTGCTCCGCGTCAGTGGAGCCGCACCCTTAGCCTCCCACGAGGTGCCTTCGTAAAGTCAAATAATTTGTGAAGTCGCCGTCAATAGGATTTGCGAACAAATCGTTCAAAAAAATATCCATAATCGAGCACTATTTTATTATTTATTGGTTTACGACAAAGTATTGGTAAGAGTTGCTTAAATACCAAATTGATTTAGGAATATTTAATGAATAATGACGTAGATTGGAAAATAATACACACTTTGAATAGGTACATGCTTTAAATTGCGCTCAACTTCAATAACGGCTACTTTACAAATTAATTCAGGTTTTGCCCATGCACTAACGCAGCTAATAGTATCTACATTGATGATTTTGTTTGATGATGAGTCAACATACAGAACTAGGAAATCTAGCAATGCTTTACCACTTTATAATTCAAACGATTCAAGGTCTTCATTGATGCAATCAATAAGAGTTAATTTGGTTAATGTACAAACTGGTTGATTTTCAGCTTGGATGTGATTTGTAGGTGATCATTTTTACTTTTTGGGTTAGGTACCCAATTAGCGCGACGTTAAGAAACCTTAATTTCAGTCAGCTTCGTAACGACAATTAAGTACAATATCTTTAGGAATTTAAACTCGATTGGCGTTTTTATATTATAAATGGCTTATAGTTTGTAAAATAAACACCAAATCCGAGATATTATTGAAATTTAGTGCTTGATTGTCGTTACGAAGCTGACTGAAATTAAGGTTTTTTAACTTCGCACTATCCCAAAAAGTAAAAATGCCCAGGCCCCTATACCTACCACAAAACTGTACAAGCGTACAATTCTACAAAATTGTCAACTTTTTGTATGGGAATTTATACAATTTTGTAGAATTGTACGTTTGTAAAGTTTTGTGGTATAGGCCACAGGTATCTATTAGGTTTATTATTTATGTTATCATTTATTATTTATGTTACTTACTTACAATGGTACAAATGATTTAAAACTAAGCTATAATCTACGCGGCCGGTTTTTTTATTACACTTTATGAAACATTTGCCATGTTTAAGCATTAGATTAACACCCTGTATACCAAGCGCGAGTTAAGACGTATAGTTACAATTTACACAGCTATATGTATACGAGCAAACTTGATCAAGTAACTTGGTGAGTACACTGCTGTCAGGCCTTATGTTGCTGACTATATGTGACAAATGAAGTGCTAAGAGGCTTCAGGGTTATTTTGATGTAGGGAGGAGGATGAAGAGGGTTGACGTATTATAGTTGATGGAACTTTGATGCCGGAGTGATTGCTTGTAGTCAAAATATTGGTCTGGAAATGTAGATCATATCTGATGTGAGTAAATGTGTTCCATATTTGAATAATAACACAATAAGTCCCATGTTAAATAGGTAAATCATTTATTTGCACCACTTTATGCAGCGGGTCATTTACTGCAATGCAATCAATGTCAAATAAACGCCGGTTAATACTAAGAGGTGACACTTCAGACAATCTAATTACCAGTGATTTTTCTGTGATTTTCAGAATTACCTTAAGGCGCCTTACTCATGTTACACACCTGCAAATCCTACAATGAATTTAAAGGTGATCGGAACAGTTTTAATTTTTACTAGTTTCACCTGTCCTGATGTTTTTTTGTCTGCAATCTTGTGACTTAGAGATCCATTGATCTTCTTGATCTGATATTTTTTATAATATCTAAAGCTAGATTTACAACTGCAACATTTTGCTGCTAGTTTTATAACAAAGTTGATTTGAAAGGTATTTGCCACTCACTCTTACCCGTAGTTGTATCTCAAAATTCGTATTTTTGCATTATTCCCAGAAAAAAAGTTATCTTCGAACAAATTGAACCGTCTTAATGTTTTAAGCTGCTTTCCCAGAAAAGCCCATATTATTTGCATCCTGTATACACTGCATAACTTTTTAAATTGGTTTACGTACCTTTGTCCAATGAAACCAAGTCTTACAAACTCTTATTCCACTCCAGCACACATTCCCGTCCACCTCAACAGTTTGACTCTGCCGCGTAACTGAACCCAATTTTAGTAAGTTACGCGTTCATTGCTCATTCGAGAAGTATCTAATCAAAATGCCTTATTATTGTACAGTCTTCACAGCGATATAAGTCCTTTTTAAAATGCCATTCAGTAAATAGATCTTGACGAAACCCAACCTTAATACTGTAGCGGAAGATCTAATTCAGTTGCTTGTTAGAAGGTGTAAACAGGAAAATTATCAGATCCTTAATTGATGTAAACTGACGAATATTTTGAGCTTTTACAGGGTTCTTCGGAATAGTACAAAATCCATCAGGTCATCCAAAATTCGAGTCATAATTGAGTATTGTTATCCAAAAATTATGAATTATTTTCCTAATATTGTTATTAGGAAAATAAGTTCAGTATTTTTTTTCGATGAGCTGTGCTTAGTTTTGATTTAAGAAAAAACTGAGTAATAGATTTGTAAATGAAATTTGTAGAAAAAGTATAAAAAATATACAATTTGTAATCCACCACAAAATTATAGTCAAATATAAGTCATATCACTGACATCTCTTGTGATGAAGAATATACAGGGTGGAAATGAGTAACCCGACAAACTTGAAGGGTTTATTCCTGACCACATTTTAAGACTACAATGTCATATGAACTTTTCTGGTTTCGGCTTAGTTTCAGAATTAATAACATGTTTTTCAAAAAACGATTTCGATCATAACCAAGGACAAATACCCGTCATTTTGAAAACATAACCCTGTTCCGTACAGTAGACTAAAGACTTCCTCATCTTATGATTATTAATAAAATAATTTATTCTATTAGATATAACGCTACCACAAAGTATCTATTTAGGATAGAATAAATATCGTGGTAACCGAAGAAGATATTAATACACTCAATAGTTTAAAATTAAATGTAATTCTAAATCGTTCATTGATTCATCATCATCATCAGCCAATTGACGTCCACTGCTGGACATAGGCCTCCCCCAGAGAGTTCCACAAAGATCGGTCGTGAGCTGTCCGCATCCATTGGACACCCGCAACCTTTACCAGGTCGTCGCTCCATCTTGTGGGGGGCCTTCCCACGCTGCGCCGTCCGTTCATTGATTATTAATTCACAATCATGGTATCTACTTGTACTTTGTGATAATGTTATTAAAAAAATATTTTATAATATAAATTATAAGTTATACATATTAGATGTCATATATCAAACAAAAACGACCAAGATCACCTGTGTCCGAGGTGGGGATTGAACCCACGTACTCAGCTTTCGCGGCTGATGCCTGTACCCCTCGGCCACTCCAATATGTTCAATAAATTATAAGATAAGGAAGTCTCTACTGTACGGAACAGGATTATGTTACCAAAATAACGGGCGCTTGTCCGATCCTTGCTCATAAAGTGATAACTCAATGAAAAATATTGCACGATTAAAATTCTTGCATTATGACTTTTTATTAATTGACATAAGAGAAAATGTTTAACTAAAGAAAAAAAAAGAAAAAAGTCTGTACTCCCGCGATGCATGCAAGCAATGGCGCGCTTAGAAAGCAAGTGTGATGGATGATTGATGAAAATCATTTTGTTAGAACATAATATTCGTATGAATAATTTTGTACCTAGTGGTACTGGTTTGGTAACATTCAACATTTGAGATAGAGGATAATGAGGTATGTCGTTAACCTCGGTAGGTACATACATTGTAGTGTGTACGTATGTAACACAATTTGGAGCCGCAACTGCATTTACCTATCTTTTTCCTTAAGCCAAGGTGGGGTGGAGTATACATATACGGTGAATACGATACGTGTTCTCAAAGAAAAACTAGTATTTTTTAAGTCATTGGCGTTAGCGAGTTTACCACTAATTATTTAACAACGTGCATTACGTAAACTATTATACAAATATTACATTAAAGCCTGCTTTACGTTTCGAGAAAAACCTTACGTCACCGATACTTGCAAAGTCATGGTACGGCTACAGGCCCCGACTTAGTGCCAACGGTACCATAGAGTTATACCAGTACGATTAAAAAAAAAGAAAATTAGTTCAGGATTCTCGAAAATATCGAGTAACGTACATCCATAAATAGGTCTCTAGACAAGTTTTGCAATTATATGTATTTGCATTCTATTTCCGTACTTACTATGTGTCCGCAGCGTAGCTCCATGGTCGCTAGTAGTGGAAATTTGCAATTTGGTATAATACAGAAAAAATATATTTTCGGGTACCGGGTACCCCGACATTGCAGTGCCCCTCTCTAAAGTGAGGATGATTTTTTCTGCTGTTGTCCTATAGTTGGATCCTAGAATAGATCCACACTGTAGGACCACAGCAAAGTATTACTTTCAAGATCCTTTGAAAATAGTAAAGGTCCTGAAATAACGTTTTTTTATAAGGTCAATATTTTTGGAGATAACCGCTCCAGAATAAAATAAAAAATTGGGACCACTCTAACTAAACTTCTGATCCGTGGATCCAAAAAATATGAAAATAATTGGTCCAGCCGTTAATTAGCTACGGAAATACGGAACCCCTACACTTGAATGGCCCTAGATGCTCTTAACCGGTTTTTTTGTTTCATGTTTGTCTATTTGTTGCAAAACTTATCTACATAGTGTCCTATGTAAAAAACAGTAAATGAGAGCTTCCGCCTTTTTTCAAGTCGGTTAAAAGCCGGCGAGAAACGCTGTCGCTTCTCACATACAGCGATTCAAGCCACGCGTGATCTCATCCAATATTTACGGATGATCAGTGCGCGCGGGCACTTCATTAGCGATGCCGGTTGTTTTTGTGTGAAAGTTACTATGTTTACTAAGGTTAGTTACAATATTTTTATATAACCTTATAATTTACAAGTTTTTTTGTGAAACAATTAATTTTTTTTATGTAGGTAGGTATTTTTGGTTTGCTTTATTAAGTAGTAACACTACTATTTACTATAAATAATAAATATAAGAAGTCATATGCCAAAGAAAAAACACCATGTCCACCAACGTCCGAAGGGAACCTTATCATTTAAAAAAAATGTTTAGCGGTTAAGTGTAATCAACTAATCAGTATCTATGTACGATTTCAAATTCGGATATTTTGTTACTACTGAATTTTTCTCTTTGCAAGTAGGTACCTAGCAAGATAGATTGACAAACAAAAACAAAACAGCCTTATCTGTGCTGTTTTATGCATATATTATGTAATTATTTAAATGTTAATCAGATAAGCAATACTTACACAAATTTCGTTTATTTATTTTTTAATTTAAATTAATCATTATCTTTTATTTTGATGAACACGTTTTCATACTTAGATAGGTATGTAAGTAAGTACCTACAGGTATGCAGGGTATATGCGTAAGAGTTACATGTAGAAATTGTTTTTTTTTTAATTATCTCAATGATTTAAAATCATTACGCAATGTTATGTTTATATTTATTGTGAATAATTCTTATCAGCTACTACCCACATTGATAATTAAGTATTTACTTTCCACCTCAATGATAAATATCAAGTCAACTCTATTAATAAGTACAGTCATCAACACATTCATGTAAACAAAAATATGCTCATAAATATCGAAACATGTAGGTACCTTAACACTTTGAGAAGAGACTCGTGTTTCGATGTTTACGGAAACCTTGCTCACTTCGATATTTATATTAGCGACTATATTGTAGTAATGAAGAATATATAATATGTAGAAGCAAATGAAGACCTTGTTGCACTATTCACTTCCTCCCGTGAACTTATTGCAACATAGGTATCTGCATTTATTTCTCCAAAATAAAGTAGGTAAAAGTATTCGAATTTTGTGATTAAACATCGTAAATCACGGAAATTACTTGGCAAGGTAAATGGCCCGATAAAACATACATCATTAATTAATTAGGTTTAACTTGTTAAGTAAATAAGTTTTTGAATAATAAGTTTCGATTGAGAGAAAAACGAGTGCAAGTTTAAAGTAATATGCTTAACTAGCGACCCGCCCCGGCTTCGCACGGGTACCATACCTACATAAAAATCGTCCTCTTGAATTACTCTAGGTACCTATTAAAAAAATCTCATCAAAATCCGTTGCGTAGTTTTAAAGATTTAAGCGTACAAAGGGACATAGGGACAGAAAAAGTGACTTTATTTTATACTACGTAGTGATGTAGTATACGCGCGGACTTTACTCCGGTCCTGGGTGCTTAGCCAAGTTGCCAATCGCTAGCGTTTAGTCGTCAATCGTAAGCGAAAGACAGCTAACTGTCTTTGTCGCACTAATATGCAAGAGTCATAAAAAGGGAAAACTACGTTACGCTACCAAGCGCTAGCGATTGGCAACTTGGCTAAGCATCCAGAGCTCCGTTGGGTGCGGTCGTGTTGTGCGCTAGTATCCTATATCTCCAGTGCAGATATATATTTGTATTATTTACAACCCTAAAGCCTTCTACACTTAATTTTAATTTGATTATTTTCTTATTTAATTCAGATGTTATACAGAAGCATCGCTGTGGCGCTACTGCTTCTGGCGTCATGCGAAGCGCTTCGAATCCTAGTCGTATTCCCTATGCCGTCGAAGAGCCACAGTATACTGGGCCATGGCGTGGTCAACCATCTGCTGCAAGCTGGACATGAGGTCAGTCATTTTATTGCGGATGTTCAACAGAAGCTGCACTGTGGCACTACCACTTCTGGCGTCATGCGAAGCGCTTCAAATCCTGATCGTATCCCTATGCCGTCGGAGAGCCACAGTATACTGGGCCATAGCGTGGTGAGCCATCTGCTGCACGCTGGACACGAGGTAAGTCATGTTATTGTAGATCTTACACAGAAGCTGCACTGTAGCACTACTACTTCAGGTGTCATGCGAGGCGCTTCAAATCCGAGTCGTATTCCCTATGCTGTCGAAGAGTTACAGTATCAGTATACTGTGGCTGTTCATCTGCTTCACTTCATGGCCCAGTGGCCATGGCGTGGTCAACCATCTGCTGCAAGCTGGACATGAGGTCAGTCATTTTATTGCAGATATTACGCAGAAGCTGCACTATGGCACTACTACTTCTGGTGTCATGCGAAGCGCTTCAAATCCTGGTCGTATTCCCTATGCCGTCGAAGAGCCACAGTATACTGGGCCATGGCGTGGTCAACCATCTGCTGCTCGCTGGACATGAGGTGGGTAATTTAATTGCGGATGTTACACAGAAGTTGCACTATGGCACTACTACTTCTGGCGTCATGCGAAGCGCTTCAAATCCTGGTCGTATTCCCTTAGGGTCTCACCAAACTAGTCGACGCCGTTTCGGCTAATCGCGTACGGAAAAAGCTTTATGTCAACGCAATAAGAGCGAGGACATCGTAAATCGGCTCGGCCCACGCGAAACGACGTCTTTCGAAGGGAAAACGGCGTTTTGCCGTAAAGCTGTTCGCATTCGTACGACCCCCGTTTGCAGCCTAACGCACACGTTCGCATTCCTAAATCTCCTAATACCGCCGTACGGTGCCGGAAAGAGTTGAACGGCTCCGATCACGGCCGAGTACCTACGATAAGGACCGGTCAGAGCTGGCGGAAGCCGTTCAGCGTCTTCGACGGCCGAACATAGCTGACGACGGCCGAAAAGAGCCGATGACGGCCGAAGTAGCTACTGATGCGTTTGTATTTATTCATTTGAATTATTACCCACATTAAAATCTGCAATAGATCTGACAATACGAAGTAATACTGTCGTAATCATACACGTCTGTTCAATTTCAAACTAGTTACTAACAACTAGTCTCCAAAAATGAGATTTACGATTGCCGATCACCCGCTGTCCTATCTATCTGTTCGTCGGACTCAGCGGCTGTACGCGTGCTGTCTGACGTCTCGACGGCAGGACGGAGCACGGGAGAGCCGACCGCCGCTTTACAACTGTTGCGGTAGCAAATCGCAGCCGATCGAGCGTTTCTACGGCCGTAAGGAGGGTGAGACTGCTTAACGCAGGTGTTCAACCGCGGAGACGGTCGATCGGCTAAATGCGAATAGTGTGGTGTAAAACACTCGGCGAAAGCCGACTCCGCGTCGATTGGTTTGGTGAGACCCTTATGCTGTCGAAGAGTTACAGTATCAGTATACTGTGGCTGTTCATCTGCTTCACTTCATGGCCCAGTGGCCATAGCGAGGTCAACCATCTGCTGCAAGCTGGACATGAGGTCAGTCATTTTATTACAGATATTACGCAGAAGCTGCACTATGGCACTACTACTTCTGGTGTCATGCGAAGTGCTTCGAATCCTGGTCGTATTCCCTATGCCCTCGAAGAGCCACAGTATATGTAATGGTAATGGGCCATGGCGTGGTCATGGTCAACCATCTACTGCAAGCTGGACATGAGGTTAGTTATTTTATTGCGGATGTTACACAGAAGCTGTTCTGTGGCACTACTACTTCTGGCGTCATACGAAGCGCTTCGAATCCTGGTCGTATTCCCTATGCCGTCGAACAGCTGCTACAGTATCAGTATACAGTGGCTGTTCAGCCTGTTCATGCGCTTCACTTCATAGTCCAGTGGCCATGGCGTGGTCAGCCATCTGCTGCAAGCTAGACGTAAGGTATCATGGTTACGGTTGAAAAATAATAATCAGAAAAGTTAAGTTTCAGAAATCTGTAAATATATAGGTACATACACAGAATATATTAAAATACAAACTTTAAAATATCCTACCAATCCATGTCGCAAAGTTTTATATAAGACTCAAAGAGATCATAACTCCGTGACATTTTTCACTGCTAGATACTGACTAAAATTTACGACTGCAATTTCGTCAGGTTGGTGCTTCCTATTTTTCTTAAAACCGATATTTTAATTTTGATGATTGAGTATAATTTGATAATCATGATTTAGCCCACCTCAAACATACATTCTCACTCAATATTTTCCTTAGTTAATTGCCTGCAAATTAGTAAATTTAGATAATTTGACGAACAACATCGACTACAACATTTAACAAAGCAACCATTTTAGCAATAGCAGTTTAACAATAACAAGGAAACACTAAAATGTCATATTTTACGCGATTTTTTAATAAAGGTTTTTTTTATTAATTTAGCGTATCAACTATTTAAAAGAAAATCCTAAACAAGAGAATATAATGCACACCAACTAATGAGGATTTCTGGGAAGATTAAATTAACAGTATTAAATTGTTGATCCTTAAACAGCTTTTTTTATCCAGACGGAAATTCGTTTATAATTAATTATTTTCGTGAAACATAAGCGTAAACGTATTTTCTCAACTTGCCTCAGAGTGTAAATTGTACAGATTTGTATAGAATAAAAAACATGAATTACCTTTCGATTTCTGGAAGCTGGCTGGGATTATCAAGTGTAGCTGCTTAGTTGTTTTGACGGTCGGTAGGTAAAGATGAAAAAGCTATATTTCTGTCATTGTTACTAAAAGTACTGAAATTAGGCGTTATGCCCTTTGATCTTGACTTTATTATTGTTATCAATGTTCCAAAAGAATAGGATATAATTGTTACTAATATTAAAAAAAAAACTTTAGAAACCATAAATAAGTACAGATATCGTGATATCGACCCTGTGACATTGTTAAGTGGTACAGACATAATCCTTTAATTTAAACCAGGTTACTTTCCAGTCAAATTACTATACTAGGTATAGGTAGCTCTATATTTATTTTGACCTACAATGAAATTGGTGTGAGAGACCACAGCTTGTTATTTCCTCCCGTATTATATTCCTTTGTAATTGTAAACATTTCAATAAAACTTTGCTCGACCTCAATATGCTTTGAATCTCGCTCTCGAAAGTTCCTCAAACGATGAATAATTCCAAAACAAATATTCTGTTGAAAACAACAGCAATTTTTAAAGTTAACTTTTGCAAGTTTGTATAAGCTCAACTGTTGAAAATGCTCCGGAATTCCACTTGCAATCGAAAGGGAAAAATCTGTGATTTGTTTTGTATGAAAAAATCAAATCTCTATTTGTGATTTGCTTGTGCATTTGTTAGGAGTGGACGGTATATTTAAATATTTATCAAACGGGTTACTCACGTAATTAAAAAACGTTACATTAACGTTTTAAATATGTTTGAGTCTCACGTTAGTTATAATTCTAAAAATGGCAATATGTCATTTTAAAAATTGCGGTGTACCTTCTGGACCTGAAGGGCGAGGGGCACGTTATGCGTTTGGTACAAACGTAATAGGTACCATACATTGCAGTTTATTATCTCTTTAGGGACGGGTTATTTTTATTCATAGACATGGGCGCGTAAAACAAAATTTGAGTACCTACCTAAGGCGGTGACCACTGACCTCATTGAGGTTTCTGAGCTAAATCGGGGATGGTGGACTACACGAAAAAATACCCTAAAAAGGGAAGGAAATTACTCGCATTAATGTTTTACCCGTACTCTTTAACACCGCTGCGCTGTCCTATCCGCTTGCATAAAGGACATTGATTTTCTAAAGTTAGTTTAATACGATTTCTAATTGTCGATAGGTAAAAGCGCATCGCTATAAAAATAAATTGGATCGGAATTAGGTTGGGTCATCGCCATAGACAAACTGATACACATAGACAATGCATAGCCAGGCATCCCGCGCTCTGGCACTAGACAATGTAAATAGAGAGTGTATACTGAAAAACATGTCATTAGAGCTAACAGTCCCAGCACGCCAAAGCTAGCCTTACACAGTCCAGAACCTTCATTCATAATTTAAATGTCATCTTTATACTCCATATAGTTTCACGGGCTATTACGTCCCGGATTTTTGTTACGCTTGCGCGCAGATATGAATCTAACATGTAGAGGCCCTTTGGAGATTTTTTCTGAGCTGTAAATCTGCTGCAACTCATTCAGGGGCACAATTGATATCCGTGAACCGATCCCAGCAGTCGTTATTGGAAATGAAATGGAATGGAGTGATGGTCGAAGGTTAGGTGGGTCAGAGATTGGGCGAAAGAAAAGAGGTCCCCATAACAATCATTACACTGTTATCGATGTAGATGCCGTAACAAGAGACAGCCAGGAGTAACACTGGTGTAGGCGGCTCAAGGATATGTATAGAGGTGTACATCGCTTTCTGCGCAGTTGTTTACGCAAATTTACAGTTGTACCCCTAGACCGTATGGTCTAAAAGAGACAGAGACAGAGACATTGGTCAGCCAACGGCCAATTAAGCTAAACCCTATCTTAGAATTCTACGTTTCCCTTGAGGTTCCACTCCGACCGACGAACACACGATGGAAACGTGTGAATTATAATATATACCTACGAGTACATTCATATTATCTCCGATTATGGGTTTTTCAAATTGATCTGTTTCAAGCATTTAAAGGCTATCAGGAGCCAAGGTAACAGATTCCAGAGTAATAATCAAAATAATTATTATGAATTATTAGACCAGCCTTAGTGTCTTCGCCAACAATAGAAGCAACCATTTTTACCAGCTTGAACATTGATATGAATATATCCAAAGCGACATCTATAACTTACTGTGTCTGTGGGACATACAGAATGCAAGCCAAGGTGAGTTTTCATTTTACGCGGCCACAACCAGGGAATGAGCCCGACTCGGCCGAGAGAACTTTTAATTAGATAGTTCGGAGCGCATCCCTAACTCGTGCGTTACAATAGGTACTTAGGTAAAATAAAAGATAGAGATGTCCTGTAGCTTTATGATGGTACCGTGTTTAATCGGTTGTCGTTGTTGCTGTCAGGTTCTAACAAGTATGTAAGCGCGAAAGTGACGAGTAGCACAATAAATAGATAAAACGGAACCATCATAAGTCACCTGTTGTTTCCAGTATTGCCAAGTGCGGTCACTAGCAGAATTATGGAAATTCAACGCCTAGGTACATTATATGACGCACATTCTACCTACCGAGAAGACTTGTTAATTTTTAAAGTGAAAATGCCTATAGGCACAAACAAGTCTTCTCGGTAGGTAGCATGTGCATCATATAATGTACCTAGGCGTCGAATTTCCATAATTCTGCTAGTGACCGCACTTGGCAATACTGGAAACAACAGTCTCTTGAAACAAAATTATATTATAATTTTGTTTCAAGAGACTAATAGTATGTAAACGATATAAGTGCTAAAACTTGGTTATATTATAAAGGTCGTGTTGTAAAAACAGCAGCACTAGCCAAAATGCTATTCTGCAATCGTATACGATAGACGATAAGTAATAAATGTATGAGATTGACAGATGCGAACGAAAACTCACGTGACCATTTCCATACAATATGATGGTCGAATGACTTAACCCTTCGTATGTCTAAGCACTGATCAGTAACAAGGAAACTATTTATTAGAAAAAAAGATTCGCGACACACGAGGGGTTAAACCTTATCGTAATTACGATTTACTAGGCCTAGCCACCTTTTTTTTTTTTTTTTTTTTTTTTTTTTTTTTTTTTTTTTTTTTTTTTTTTTTTTTTTTTTTTTTTTTTTTTTTTTCATTACCCAAAGGAATGCATTGAATTGCATACCACTACGTAACATTAGGCCCCCGGGGGTGAGAGCCGAATATTACGCATTGGTTATGTGGGGCTCTCTAGTCCACTAGAGACTAGCCTACCCCCTAAACCTCTGGGATGCTGCCAACCTCTGTGCCGTAGTGGTGAAGCCATGGGATCGCGAACATGTCACCACGACTCCACCGGCACTTTCACCCTAGGGCGAACCCTCACCGAAAGACACACTGTAGCATAACCAGCATGCCTTACCCTCACCACTCCCCCAAGCCCCCAGAAAGCAGGGACCGCCACCGTCATACGGTGCTTCGGTCCCACCCTCTTAACTGCAGGAGGACAAACGCCCCTACCCCGCAGCCCGCCATGGGGGGACAAATGCCCCTACCCCACGACGTACTCCCTGTGCCAAGGGAGGACAAACGCCCCTACCCCTCGGCCCCCATGGGAGGACAAAAGCCCCTACCCCATGGGCTCCCTCCTCGACCCTCAGACGTTAACTTTGCCGAAGCAGAGACACGCTGAGGGGAGCCCTCTGGCGGAGGCGGCCTAACCACAAACACAACGCGACCCGAAGTGCCCACCCGAGTCATGCTCCGCCAGTCTCCTCCTCGGTCTCCTCTGACGGAAGCGGCTTAGCCACAAACACAACTCGACGGAAGTGCCCACCCGAGTCATGTTCCGCCAGTCTCCTCCTCGGTCTCCTCCCCTGACGGAGGCGGCTTAGCCACAAACACATCTCGACGGAAGTGCCCACCCGAGTCATGCTCCGCCAGTCTCCTCCTCGGTCTCCTCCACCGACGGGGGTGAAATAAATCATCAGACACCGGAGTGCCCAGCCGAGTCCTGCCCCGCCGGTTCCGTCACCGCTCGGTATACCCTCACCCGTCTTTGCCCGAAGGCCCCTCCCTGGTGTCTAGGCCACCACCAGGCCCACATGGCCTTCACCAAAACTCGGCATTTAAGCCCTCGCAGGAATCCACATAGGACTCAACTGCTACCGCCCTTGGCTGGTATTCGCAGAGGGAAGATAGCAAGCGCGCAACTGAGCGGCTATCCTCCCCCTCCCAGGGTGCACCACGAGAAGGAACCAGCCCTGCACCCAGGCCTAGCCACCTACTGTAATAAAGAACTATTGTTGTAAGCATAGTTGTAGAAGGACTTCAGAAAAATAAGTTCTTAAAAGAACTCTTTACGTTACAGGTCGTTCATATAACTGCTTTCCCGCGTGACAAACCAGTGCCAAATTTGAAAGAGATCATCGTTCCTAACATCTTCCTGACACTTGCTAAGGAGGATCCAGAGAGTTGTAAGTTTATTCTTTATTATCTACTACAGCCTTGTGGTGGCGCTAGATTGAACATCGAAAGTCGCAAATTTTTTACATTTTGTCTCTCACTCACAACTATTGATGATCCTTATGCTTAAAGTTTACGAATTAAGAATTTTGCGCCAAGCCTGATTTTTGGAAAGTGGGGAAGAAATTTTTTTGTACATTCAAATTAACATGACGCAATCTTAATTGCTCTCATTTACGTATTCATATTATTATTTTAGTATTCCCTGAAAAGCGGGAAAATCGGCGTCTCGCGCGAAACTGGATAAGTTGGTGTATTTTGAAAAAAAAACGACGTTTACTGTTAATAATAAGCTGTTGCGCAATTTAAATCAATAAATTGTGATTCGCTTACAATACGAGACGCATTCGCCTATTAGTCCTATTACTAATTGTTGTAGGTATTTTCATATCAATATGATATTCTATTACACAAGGAAAATTGTTTCTTATGTTGCATAATTCGCTGTTATGACGTATTAATGGTTTATAAATGTTATTACTTATTAGTTATAACCACAAGACAGTTAGTTTGATTATGATTATAAATTGGTTTCAATAAATCACTGTTATCAATTCTATGCCGAGCAATGTGACTAATTATCCTGTTTGTAACAAAATTGCATACAACAAATAATAGGGAAAATCGTCAATATAAATATGTAGGACACTTGAATGCCTTGCATTTATTATAGAATTCGATCAAAGTATTAAGTACTAGGTATTCCTTGAGAATCCACAACGAACCTTTGCAATAAAAATTCACATCACAAATTGCTTGCTGACATTTTAATATTCTAACAATGTACCTATCACACCATGCGTTATACATTATATTTAATTCATGATTATTTTGCATAATTACAGTACATCTACATTATTAGAAGCTGCATGGCTGCAGCCATAATATAAACATGTAGACTTAGCACATGATTGTGTGACAGCATGACTCCGCGAGATGGACTTCCCGTCTTTTAACTAACTTTTAATAAAAGAGGGACGGATAGGTACCTAGACCTACCTAGTCTATCTCGCGGCGATATACTGTCACACCAAAGATGTGTTAACCCTATTGGACATTTAACCCGAGCTCAAAAAAAACATCAGAAACAATGATGGTTCCAAATTGGTTGAGAGTCCCTATTATTCTCGATCGCCTAATCTCGTTTACTTTTTTCAGTCGCAGCGTTCAGCTTGAAGAACATAGTGAACTCGGGCAACCCCGGCGACTCTTCGTTTTTCATCAACTTGGTGACCAACTTCCATAAACTGTTTCTTGAAGAGCCGAAGGTCGTAGAGTTTTTAGGCGACCCGAAGGAAAAGTTTGATACAGTTATTATCGAGTGGTTCTTTTCTGATGTTATCGCCGGGTAAGTACATAGGTATAGTTCGGGAAATATTATTTGACCGACTGTTATCTTACTTACGACCTTTTGTTTTGCGTTAACACTTACTAAACAATCAGCAGTCTAGCACTTATCTATTGTTAATGATGCAAAACAAAAGGTCGTAAGTAAGATAAGAGTCGGTCAAATAATATTTTCCGAACTTTACTTATGATTAGCAGTTTTTTTTGTGCTCCGTATCCAAAGGGTGAAACTGAAAATGAGAAACACAATAACCCCCTTATTCATTAAATTTCTGCTAACTTAGAAAGCCGTTAAATATTGTTTGTCCCTTTCGGTCTTATCAATATGCCCACAAGAGTTCAGTTTGTCTATCCGACCATATTTGTGTCTGTCTCGGGTCATTGGTGTAAGATTAGAACCGGAAGTGTATTTTATTCTACTGTTTATGACTATTCTATAGTAAAACCTTGTGACATAGTATGACGTTAATTTTATTTCATTTATTTGAATTACCTATTAAAATTGTTAGCAGGATGAATTGTAATTATAGCCATATTTGATAGTAGGTTTAGTTTTAAGTTGTAAGTATATTTTGCATGCCATCTATGGTTAAATATGCCTGTTCCAAATATATCCTATGTAAGACCTTTGTATACCAAATTTAATGCAAATAAATGTATCATTTATCATTATCATTTACGTAAACTTACCTTTAATAAAGAATCGTTTGACTTTGACTAGGCTGCATATCTTTTTACAAACGTTGTACATATTTCTGTAGCGGCTTAACCAACAAATGCCTACTAAAATTTGCAGCAATGAAATATAGTTTTTGTATTATCAATCTTGAAACAATATTATAAATTTTGTTATCCTCCTGCCGCCCAGACAGTAATATTTGCCAATGAAATTTGGATTGACATTCGTTTCAGGAGACCTTTTTATAGGTCTCTGGGCGGCTAGAGGTTATGTCAGCACTCCTCTTAAATACCTAAGTATTGATTCAAGGGAAGCTCCGACACAATAAACGATATTTTTATCATTCTTTGCCTTATATTTAATAATAATAATAGTAATTAGTATCATGAGATCTAGATATCAATATTTAAATAAGTACATGTATTATGGGACCATGTATACCTTGAAATATACCTACACATGATAATTAGGATTATTACTCATAATAAATGTTCTATTACGCATTAAAATAATAAAATATGTCGTACGGAATCTTTCAAGCGCTAGTCGACTCGCTAGAGCCGATTATCCTTATTTTTCATTACGTTTCAGTATTGCTCCTTTATTCCAATGCCCGCTGATATGGGTGGGTCCTACAGAAGCGCACTGGCAGGTGTTGAGATTGGTCGACGGAGTGACGAACCCGTCGTACAATGTGGACCTGTTCTCGACGAATACACCACCGCTGAACTTCCTGGAGCGTGTCCAAGAACTGTGGACATTGGTTAAGAGAGTTGTTGCCTATAGGTATGAAACTAAAACACCTATCAGTACTAAGAACCCGTACCATGAATTCTACGAACAAATAAAACATGGAAGCCGCACGCCATACTAAATTGCCTTTCAAAAACGGTCCTGAATTTTAGTTGACAAGTGTCACCCCCTCTTCAATGCATCACGGTAATGAATTTCAATATCAACCTATAAAAACTTAAACCGCTATGAAAAAATAGTTGTGATTGGTCGGTCAAAGTTTTGATTGGCTATATTCTATAAACATTTGTCAAAGATGTTGCGCCGAAATATGCGTGGTGTTAAGAAAAGCTATGTCCTGCCCATCTTGGCACAATTGAACAATTGTGTTTGGGGGCATTTTTGAGTTGGCGTTAGACGTCCAGTCCATGTTATATATATTATGGTCGCAGCATGAATTAGAAAGTAAAGGATACGTTAGATTTTACTAGATACGTCATTCTATCGCGCACTGACATGTTGGAGCGAGCGCGATGGCATAACGTTACCGATACTTGCAAAGTCATGGTACAGCTACAGTCAGGAAGCTATACTCCTCTTTAATAGAAGTTGTGAAAATTGTAAACAAAGCTTGTATTCAAAATATGTTTTTTCCAGTTTACGTCATTGTATTCTGCTATATCCGTGTGTTCATTTAATAAACTTTTACCATTTCATTATCCTAAACTACTGAAACAATAAAATAGTGCTAGATTATGGATATTTCTTTTCTTTCAACGGTTTGTTTACATTGTTCACTAATTCTATTAACGGGGAGTATAGATAAACTTTTGTCGAATCCGTACGTCTATGATATAATAATTCAATTAGGACGATATTCCACCACAATTTTAACCACTCTCAGTCTCGGTGGTAGCACAGTATCCAAAATCAAAAGTAAACTCGAGCGCTCGAGCGATCATTAATTACATCTGCGAGATTTCACAATTTCTTATTCAACTATTTAGGAACTACACTGAATCTCAATTTGCTGTTTCTAACTCATTTTCTATATTTCCAGTGTAATTGTCGGCCCTGCAGAATCAACTATATACAATAACGCCTACGCAAAGATCGCAGCTAAACGAGGGCTACAAATGCCTACATACGAAGAAGCTGCTTATAATGGATCATTCCTTCTTCTGAATTCGCATCCGGCTGTTGGGACACCATATAATTTGCCGCAAAACGCGAAGTATATCGGTGGATTCCATATTGATACCAATGTGCCGCCTTTACCAGAAGTAAGAATGATTTATTTATTAGGTAGATAAACTACTAAGAGCATTTAATGGTGGGAGTATGAAATGCTTACAACAGTTGCAACCTCTCATACATTTTAGAATACACTTACATGTATTTGAATTTTCTCGGCTTTTGTAGATACTGTCATCATTTGACTACTAGTAAATCTTATTACAAAAATATAAGGTTCGGTTTAAGTTAACATACTTTTAATAACACTACGTACTACAAATAAGTATAATTCTAAGAATTATTCCAAGTCTCTATAATTCGTACATTATAATTAACATAAATCTACGTGCCAAATTCAATATTATAACACAACTGTTTCAGCAGGTATACGTACATTATGTAGTCGTACATACAATGATAATAAACTAATGAGCATTTATAATAAAGTCAGCAGAATTATACTACCTATGAAAATAGTTTTAAAAAAATCTAAAAGTTTTAATCCTGAGGTACCTACTAGTAGAATAAGGTAGAATTGCTGCTTCACGATGCACAAGTATCCGACATGGGCGCTTTTGGAGTTACAAAGGTTAATAAATAATTAGAACAAATAAGATTTTTCGATATTCTAATTTAAACACTTTATCATAAAGTGCAAATTTTTGTGCATCGAGCACTGGGACTTTTGCTTTTCATAATTTTAACGAAATTTCGATAAATCAGAAAACTTAATCAGTGTAAGAGTAAATCCTGATTCATTAACGTCAAAAATGTACCTGCTGAATTTCGTGCACCGAATCATATTTTTAAAAGAAATTGCATTATCACCGAAAGCTTCCTGGGAAACATTGCATTTGGAACTCGGATGCGAATACTGTTAACGAACACCCGCGTTGGTCGGGTGGATTGAAATGCCAAGATTTTTTTGTTTAGTAGTCGTGTGTTTGTGAGTCAACATCAAAATGACATGGCAGGAAAAGCAGAGGAATTGAAGATTTTCTGTCGGATACTGGTTGTTTTTAACCCCAGCTTGCCAATGCGTTTTTCGAAACTTGTAACTACATAAGTATTTATATGAAATTAGAATAATGTTATCGATGAAAGCGAATCGAACATTTCGTTGTGTATTTAAAGGTAAAAATAAGCTGTTATTTTTAATACGCATAATAGTAGATTACATACCAAGGCCGTTTTAGTGGGAAATGTCTCGGATGACGTGTGATCCGAGTCTTTCCCATTTAACGGCCGAGGTGTGTTTACTGTTTTACTCGGCTACGAGACGTCACCCACTTAAACGGCCTTAGCATGTAAAACAAAATACATGGCCGCATATTTTTTGCAATTTCCATAATATAAAATGAGAAAGAAATACATAAAGATGATTTAAAATAAAAGAGATGCAATTATAATAAATAATTTAATACTTCAATGTACTCAAAATCTTTCAATACCTTTGAACCTTTTACGCTGCCATAACAGCGGAAGTATGCGATCGCATTCAGATATTTCCTGTATGCTCAGAGTTGAGAGTACAGTGCCCTGGGGAGACGTGTAGATTATCGCACTTAGGCTATTTGACTTGGCAAAGATAAGAGCCCGACGCTCCCAGAGGTGACTATTGATCGTTGCTCAAGGAAAATGTTGTGTTCGAGTAAACATTAATTTGCCCCCTACAATTCCCTAAGGCCAGAAGAAAGAAGCGTGCAGAATGCGGTGGATTGTTTTCAAAATTCACCTCAGCATGGCAGCTTCTGTAACAGCAATGCACGTGAGACGTTGCTCTTGCAGTCCTGCGGGAACATGCATTCCTTTTACGTATTGCAATTTGGGGAGCTTTGCCAAACTTACATTTACACGGCACTATAGGTACCTAGGTTTCTATTTAATTTGTTATTAACCATTAAACAAAGTAAACAAACAGATAGCTATCAGAAGAGGTTGGCCTAATATTGGGCGTCTAATTTTTCATGCCTGTCTTAAAAAGCATCACATTATTTGTTTATTTGCATTCATGAACAATAACATAACATATGTATGAGTTACATGAACCCTGAGGGGTGTTGCAATTTACAATAATGCTATGTAGCTGGAAATAGTCATCTCAAATGTCTTAATTGTTTGGTTTATATTGACAAACTTCGACCTAATGGAATTAATCTATCTTTATAAATGTATTCAATATTTGCACAAAATATGATGAGATATTGCCAGTTAAGTACGGGTTTTATGAGCAATATCAAATGTTGATATTAAAGTAACATGCGCACTAGCGATCACGTCCAGTTCACCCTAGGGCAGGGCAAATCCATATTATTATATATCAATTTTAAGTATGAAGTGCAATTAAAATTAAGGCAGGAATATTAAATTTACCTCCATTGTGTAAATAAAAAATATTTTTCAGGATCTCCAAAAGTTAATGGACAATGCCAAAAACGGGGTGATATACTTCAGCATGGGCTCAAATTTGAAGAGCGTCGAGATGTCAACAGAGATGAGGGAGTCCCTATTACAAATGTTTGCCAAACTCAAACAAACAATCATATGGAAATTCGAGAGTGAACTCGATAATGTTCCGTCAAATATTCACCTCGTCAAGTGGGCACCGCAAACGAGCATTTTTTGTAAGTTTATGGACCTCAGGTTGGGATAATAAAGGTTATTTTGCAATGCCCGATGGCAATACCTACTTTAAAATTAATTTCCATTTAATTATCTTGCTATCTCCAGCCTGCCTTGAAACGTGTAAATAGAAAGAATACAATGGTGTAGGTACGCAATTTGCATTAGGTACATTAAAGAGCTTTTCATAATTTAGATTAATATTGTTATGAAAATGATCTATGTAGCAATTATTGTAATAAGATATTTCATAAGTTTCACAAAATAATTAGCTCTGACCAACTAAAAAAATATATATTTTCTTCTTCCTTAGACATAACATAAGACGTGATTACGTGAAATGTACCTAAGTCTATCCATGTGGTAGGACGACCTATATTATAAACAAACCTCACGGACACTACCTTACTACTTGCAAATTATTTAGCATCTTGTATTTTTACACTAGTAGGTAACTATCTTCATTATTCTATTTATTTATCCCCGCTGCTTCAAAACTACTACGATGCCATCTGCACAATCTGACTAGAACTAAATAATCCGGTAGCTAGTAATTTTACAAGTGTTGGAATTCTCTTGTGAGCGCCATCTGATTAATGCTGGTATACCAGGCATTAACTAGATGGCGCTAGTTACCTCTGATTTTTCGTAACTCGTAATAAAATCCGAATATTGTTCACGATAATCGTAATCAATCAACATTTAAGTACAGTCGACCAAAAGTTAGTCATACAAATTATAATATTATGGTAAATTCGTAACACAAAAATTGTGATGTTCAATTTTGTTTTCATTAAAGCCGTTGACCATGTAGGTACAAATAAATTATTTACAATCGACTCTGTTACTTAATATGTAGCACACCTAGCTACGCGATCAAGATGTTCAAAATTATCTTAGCGCGATCTCTGTGTTACGGCAATTACTCGTCATCACTATAGTTTTTCTCGCCGATGGTCAACTGATGAATCTCTTTACGTTTCAGCTCATCCAAACCTAAAGTTCTTCATAACCCACGGTGGCCAGCTGTCCACCACTGAGGCGATACACTACGGAGTCCCAGTCATCGGCATCCCGGTACTAGGAGACCAGTATGTGAACATGAAGGCTGTGGCCAGGAAAGGCTTCGGCATCAAAATTGACCTGGCCAATGATATGGCCAAGGATATTTATGTGGCCATCCAGGAAATGCTGGCGAATCCTTCGTAAGATATTTTTTTGTCTTAAATTGCCGTAACGACTTTCAATATTTTCATTTCATATTCTTGAGGATCAACTCAAATTATTATACGAAGTATTTTTTGAATTGTATTATTATTGTTGTTGGATGGAATGGCCGAATGGTTATTGGGCCGACGGCGTTGGTAATCTTCAGAATTTTTTCTTTGGTATTATGACATCTAATATTTAAACTTCCCTTTCAATTCGAATTTTACGAAGCTTCATCTTCTAGTTCCTCTAGGTTGGACAATATCTTGGCTACATATTCTAACTTTGTTGACTGCATTATGGAATAATTAACGAGTGTTCGAACTAATCACGAAGATTTTAAAACCGTTCTCGGTTTTAAAATCCTTGGAACGGAAGGAACGCCGATCCAAGAAGGAAGAAGGCATTCTTGCCTTCTTCCTTCTTGGATCGGCGTTCCTGCACCCGCGAATCTTTACTTGAAGTTTAGCTGAAGGATCAATTTTCATACTTTTTTACATGAGACCCCGCATGCCCAAAATACTGAAGTTTGTTTTTGTTGATGTTAGTAACTAATTCTAGCTTCTTATCGGACACAAATATTCTAACCAATTTTTTTTCGGTTAGAAATACAGTACGTAGAGTTTTATGTTCATTTATTATGATGTTATTATTTTTAGATCTATTATTAGATACATATTACTAGGTATAGAAGATCGATATTTGATGGTCCTTCGAAACACATTGACTAGTTTCATTGCTCTCCAAAGTCAAACACACGCCTCAAAATGTTGACATCTGCGATGCCTAATAATCCAGTTTTTTTCTTAGGTACAAGCAAAAGGCGAAGGAGTTGTCTCAGATGTACCACGACCGGCCGGTGCCCCCGGGCAAGGAGCTGGTGCACTGGGTGGAGCACGTGGTGCGCACGCGCGGAGCCCCGCATCTGCGCTCCCCCGCGCTGCTGGTGCCCTGGTACCAGAAGATGTACCTAGACCTGATTGTACTAATTTTAATAGCTTTTATGATATTAAAAAGTTGTATTCCGAAAAAATCTAAACAAACAACTCTGAAAAAGAAAGAAAAGAAAAAATAACCATGCTCATTACGTACGGTTTACTGGTGAATAAAGATAATGATTGACAATTTTTTTATTTAATAGTCTTTAGTTTAGTAGTTTACAGTGCATTTAATTTTTCACAGTAAAATTCCCAGTACAGATAATCTCAGAGCTCTTTATTACGAGTGTAATCCTTGTTTACCTAATAAAATCGGCCATATTGACCTTGGATCAAAACCATTGTGATCTGTATCTATTATTAGTATCGCCAAGGCCTTTAAGTGTTATATAAAAATGTTATCAGGCATTAGTAGAAATAAGCCAATAATCGCCTTCAATTCTTTATACAACACAACATAATCACCAAGTAAAAAATTTAAAAACAAACAACTTCCACCGATTTCTCCAAGATCCTATCATCTTTGGTTTCCATCATTGGTTTCCTATTATCAAATCCTACTTTCTGATTGCAAATTCTCATATATGAATGAATATTACCAAAAGCGCCATACATGTACCTATAACATTTCTCCAAGATCCCATCATCAGTCCCCAACTTGTTGCCAACGGGACCATCTCGGGGTTATACAAGTTCTATCACAAAAAAAAACTCTGTTGGCAAGGAAAACTCACTAAGTAACAAATATCTACTTGAAATAAAGCTCGTATCTCAGTTCTGATTAAATACGGGCATACAACGTTGCTAAGAGCAGTGACAGTTTTTATAGTGAGTTTTGGTTACGTCATGCCACCAAACCAGATGCAATAGTAATCACAATTAGTCGCCAAGGTAACCGGCGAACGGCAAGGAACGCTTATCAGACCGCTCCAAATAACAAACAGAAAATATCGAAGTTACCTAAAATACACCAGAAACTGATTGATAAGCTGTGATACAATCTATTACTCGTATTGGTGTTTACTAAATTAATGACAATCGATACAAGTTCTGAAGCTAAGAATTTATTTAAAAATGATTTTCAAAATATTGCTATTAGCGGTGCTTGTATTGAACGCAAATGCGTACAAAGTGTTAGTGGTGGCTCCGACACCATTCAGAAGTTTAGGCGTATTGGGTGAAGCTATTGTGAGACATCTTGTTGCGGCAAAACATGAAGTAAGTACGTAAGGTGGAAGTACCAATATGTAACATGTTAACAGAGAATATTTATTTGAATCACGATATTTTTCTCATTTATAAATCTACAAAAAGTATTGTCACGTGTTTTGGGAGAGGAGTGTGTAAGTAATGTTTAATAGCTTATTTATTTTATAGGGTGACAATATCAAAATTTCTCAAAATTGCAAATATTCTTAGTCAACTCCATTGTACAGTCAAGTGCAAAAATAAGTATCGAAAGAATCCGTTCATAAACATGTTACGACGTTCTTATTACACAGAATTAGAGTGCACTGGGACATATTTTTGAACGTTTTTGTATACCCCTTATTTTGTCTTCGACTGTACAAGTAAGTGCTAGGTGCTTTTGCAGGCAGTCCCAATAGATGGCACCTCAGTACAAGTTTGAATGTCACATAATGGGACATTGAAGTTATTAACACTCAGTCCTAGTAATAAATGTCAGCCTGTCTTAAAATTATGGAAATAAAATAGATATAAGTTAATTATTTCAAAGTTGGGATATGAAGCATTAAAAGTACATACATTTATCATCGTTTAAATGCCCTAATAGTTGATTTTATCTTATCGATGGCAACTGAAGCTATTATGACGAGTATTGGTACAGCGTCGGGTACTAGTGCTTCCACCTTAGTAACTAAGTATAAGTAAGTCTACCCACAGAACCATATCAGTAGAAGGAAAAAGTTCGTCGATCTATAATATGAGAAGAGAACCATGCGTATACAATTTTGTGTAGGCCTACGCGAGGTTTTTAGTGATGTGCACAATATGAAGGGTCCACGGAAAAAACAAGTCCAGTGTCTAAAAAATCTGGGAAAATTCACACCTTATTCTGTTATAAGTAAAGTGGTTTTTCCTTCTGTAATTTGACTAGTAATGTTCTTTCCGTGGACCCTTAAATAAGCAAAATCGTGTGCGTCAGAATGACTGCCCACTTTATGGAACAGTCAGAATGACTGCCCACTTTATGGAACATAATCTCTAAATATAATATTTTGCTCAGAAAATCGTTATCTTTATCTAGGAAATCTGAAAAAAATAGAATTATGTGTAGTGTAGGTATACGCTCATAAAATCATTTTTAATTGTCCAAAAAATCTGAAAAAAAAAATGTGTAAATAGCAAATAGGTATTAAGTCATGGTACAGACATTGTTGTAAATTAGGTGATTCAAACCCGACATACTCAGGTATTAAATAGTAGCAAATAGTAGTAAATGCTGATGGTACTCCAACATTGATCTGCCGTTTTAGGCAGTCATTCTGACGCATACGATTTATTATTCTTATCAAGCAAAAACAATGCCAATCACTGTTATTTGCGTAATTAGTTGTAATACCTAATCCTTTTTCATTTTATTTTCACGTATAACTACCTCAACGATAGACAATCATCCAAGTCTCCGGGACCTATATATATATATAATTCCGGGGAGTTCAAAAATATACGAACAAGCCTTTATTGCCATAACGATAGAGGCGTGATCAGATATTTTTGAGCGCTCCGGACACTGCGATATATCTGATGGCGAATGTACATTGCAATTCCGATTACCTCAATCACTGAAGCGTAGGAAACTGGGACTATAGAGTCACCTAACCCAATCGTTCGTGACCTGTGTCGTCCATAATGCACGAAATAAGCAACTACCACGCCTTGTATTCTATTATTAGGGCCTGTATCATTATCCCCGAATAGAATATAATATTTGTCAGCCATTTGGTAGATGTTTCCTTCCTTTTTTTATGCCTCAAGAAAAGGTTAGGGATAATTTTATCTGACGTACGAATTTTATACACGGACAGTTGGTGACAAATTTCATACAGGTCCCAGTGTAATAGACTTACCAGCCTTTATGATGCCATTAATATTTAATGATTGCTTGATTTTGAGTTATATTATTACAAAACTCGACTACGTCTCGTTTTGTAACCCTAATGACCATCTAATATTGTATCACCGGTACGTGAATTACTACAGGGTGAACGGTATGAAGTGTTACAAAGTAGATTTTATTAAGTCTGGTGTCAAAGTAATAGCGGCTTATTATCAGAAATATGTTTTGGGCACCGCATTGAAGTCTTAGGCACGCAAACATTTGGGTTGTAGACTGCAACCATAAGAACGAAACTGAGCTTCGTCTTATAAAGCTCGTAAAAACCCAAAATGGCTGAAAACCGAATTTCACGTGTCATTTCTCCAGTGCAGTGAGTTTCGGTCTTTTGGTCTGATCTATTTTGAAGAGAAAAGTGAGAGTCATTAAACATGTTAGTATAAATAAATGTAATGAAGAAAACGATCGTATTTCACTGGCAAGTACCACTACCCAGTGGTCACAAATGTGCTGCGAGCAAATTTTTTTTTCCATTTGAAAAAGACTATGGGTCAAGGCAAAAGGTAGTCATATTGACTAAAAGTAAATTTAATCACAAAATGTATTATTTTTTCACTTGTTTTTTCTTCGTTACAGTAATAAATAGTCGCAACTAAAAAATCGCAGTCCTTTCAAATTGGTAACACTTCATATCGTTCACCCTGTATATTGTTAAAACTGTAAACATAAATTATGTTTGAGTTGTGTTAGCCGCAATAGATTTTTGTATATTTTAATATTTAAATATCACAAGTGTAAAATATGCTCACATTGCTTACAATATTGAAATTTTTATGGCAGGATGCAGACTGTGCATAGTAAACGCATAATAATATGGTCAATCAAATAATTGCGGTCATTCCTACAATGTCAAACCAATGCAAGGAGTATTCTAAAAATATCTTGTAGCATAAAACAGGGGCTAGTTCAACAGGTCTCCAATTGACAATTTGTTAGCTAAAATTATCCTCTAAAGGTGCATTCAGACCAAACGAGCATTCGCTGTTCTATCCCCCACTCTACGAAATCAACGAATCACGTTTTGTGTAACGATCGAATTTCGAGTAGGAGGTTAGAATAGCGAATGCTCGTTTGGTCTGAATGCACCTTTAAACTCTTGTCTGTCGTAATTCGCGAAACTCATAAATTTAAACTATTGTATCAAAAATATTTCAGTATGCTTTGGCTACATCATTATGTACTTCAAATAAAATTTATGATTTAGGCGAAATTACTAAACTCTTTCTAATAGGCCAGGGTAAACGACGAAAGGTATATGAAATAAAATAGCAATAGGTAGGTACTGAAACTACTGAGAGTTAAGAGTTTTTTTCTCATTTCACGTAGGTAATACTGATTGGGTTTACACGGTATCTTATGTAATAAGTAATAATGAACCTACCTGTCTCTTTTAGGTCACATACGTCACAGCATTTCCAAAGGACACAAGTCCAACATCCTATCGTCAAATCGATGTTAGTGCCAACGCTGCAGCTCTGATGAGCGGTAAGAGCTTTCAAGTAGTTAACAAGTTTTTTAAATCAATTTAACAAGCTTTTATCGCTGACTGTACTTTATTTTATTATTTCATCTTGTTTTTATTAAAGCGAGTCTAACGAACCACAACTAAATAGGGTTACGTCGTATGGTTCAAAGTTCATGTGGACACCTTCCGACTCTATGATCAGGCCAGTCCCAAGATGTCATTATATATTATGTGACATCGGGGTTTTCGGAGCGGGAACGTTTGACATTAGCCAAAGCAATTAGCAAAAGCCATTCCTTCGGAATGTCAACTGCGACGGGAGTATTTAAATAAAGCTTACGATGAAAAAATGAATAAAATACGGAGCGAGCTAAAAAATGAATATATACAGGGTGTAAATCTAATACGGGCGAAGCTCTTAAGGGGTGTTAGTTTACGACATAATAAGTACATTCAAATAACTTTTACTTAAAATTAGAGCAACAAAATTTTCCATACAAAATAATTCGGCACGCAATGTAGAGCAACATACGCGAGTTACGCACTCGTTGACAGCTAATTTCAATAGCAGATGACATAACTGCCATATCAACAATAACAAATGTTCGTACCTACATTGCTGCTCCGATAATCTTAAAAAAATTCTGTGGGGTCATAATTAAGAGTAACTTTAAAAAAACCTTGTAATCCATGATTACACTAATGAATCCCATGCCTGGTTTAATTGATCGCCCTTATTAGATTTACACACTGTATATGTGAGTGTTGACGAAACCACGGATGATTATGGTCGTCAAATAGGTACGAGGGTTGTCTTTTAAGTTGTGTCGTTTGAAATAAGTATAGACAATTTTATAGATTATTACCATTTATTGTTTTTAGAAGAATTCTCAAGCTGGGCTTAAGTCAGGGCTGTAAGGTGGGTGATCTAAAATTTCCACATTTTGGGCGCTCAAAAACATCTTTGTTTGGCGGGCGGTGTGCGAACTTGCATTGTCATGATGCAGTATCATACGACGCGTCGACGAGTTGTTTTTTCGAAATTCGGTTATGACTTGCGGCAACCAAACAGTGGTATACCAGTCAGCGGTAACCGTCTTGCGATCTTCTAGTACAATAGTGGCGACGTGACCACCCTTTGCCACAAACGAGGCCACCATTTTTTTTGAAGTGCTCCGCGAGCGTATGACTTTGGTCGGTTTTGGCTCATCCTGAAAGACCCAAAGTTGACTGCTGTTTAGAATCTGGATCGTAAGCATATACCCAAGACTCGTCACCACTAACCATATCATAAACATGTTTTGACTCGCCTCGGCTGAATCGCTGCAGAGTTTTGAGACACCAACTAACACGGGCAGCTTTTTGGTCGTCGCTAAGCAAATGTGGTATCCAACGAGAGATCAACTTTCTTACGCCAAGTTCTTCGTGCAGAATTTTTTGGATAGTGGTCCCTGAAATGCCCACGGACGCCTCTATTTCACGGTAGGTCACATGACGATCTTCGAGTACTAGCTGCCGCACGGCTTCGATATTCTCTTGCGTCTTGGCGGTTTTTGGACGATCTTTACGGGGCTTGTCACTGAGGCTAGACTGCCCACGTTGAAATTGTAAATACCAGCGTTCTACAGTCCTAAGACACGGTGCTGCATCACTAAACACAGAAGTGATCTCCTCAAAACACTGAAGTCGCGATAATCCCCTTTTAAAGGTTGTAGAAAATAATCGCATGCAATTTTTTCTTAGTTATTTCCATTTTTACAACCGACTTGTCACCTTTAAATAGACGCTGTAATAAAACTATTCGACCAATTTGAAAACATTTTTTTGTTTTCGAGTTCTAAATTCAAAAGGATGAAAATGCCATATGTTAAATCTAAAAATATTTTTAAATCGCGGGAGGTTGGCAAACGACACGACTTAAAAGGCAGCCCTCGTAGCTAACGTAATAGTGGGAGCATTACGTAATGATCACATTGGCACTCAACACTTGATATCCAGTAAACGGTATTAGACAGCACGAACGATGTATCAATATCCAATACGGTCACAAGTGCTCTTGATGAATTATGGGGTGCTAACCATAATAATCACACTGACGGTGTGGGCTACATGCTAAAGGCTGGAAGAAATTTAAAATGTATTTTTCCCAATCTTTTGCACGTCACATGTTTGGCTCATGGTTTAAATAGAGTGGCTGAACTAGTATGAAAACTTTATCCAGATGTGAATGATTTAATCGCAAATGTTAAGAAGACATTATTGAAATCTCCTAAAAGAATACAAAAGTTCAAAGAAATGCTCCCCGGAGTGCCTTTACCACCTCGACCAACAATTATTCGGTGGAGAACCTGGATAGAAGCTGCAACGTATTACAGCAAACATTACGATGAAGTGAAACGTGTTCTAAATACATTCAGTCCCACCGAAGCCCAGAGTATTAGAAAGGCAAAAAGAGCGTTAGGAAATGCAAATATAAAAAGCGACTTAAATTTCTTAGCAAATCATTTGATGACTATCCCAAATACTATTAAAAAACTACAGGATGCGAAGCTGTCCATCAGCGATAGTTTAAAAATAGTTCATGAAACCTATAGAGATGTTTCCAAATTAAACATGAGCGTAAAAGGAAAACAGATTTATGATAAACTGAAGTTGATGTTAAAGAAGAATTTTGGCTATAGCACACTAAAAAATATAAATGAGTTGGTACAAGGCAAAGAAATAGAACTTCAATCTCAAACTTCTCGTGCATTAATTGATTCCTACAAAAAATTTAAATATTCACCTATTACAACTGTCGACGTGGAAAGATCATTTAGCTCCTTGAAATGGATATTTACAGCAAGACGCCGTAGATTAACTGTCCTAAATATAGAAAAAATATTAATAGTTTATTCTGAAAATCGTGTCAACTATTCAATATACAGCAGGTAATTAATTAAAGTTGTTTTAATTGTTACCTTATAAGTTATAAGACTTTTACGGAAATTAAAATAAAACTTTGTCACAGATTGTATACAACTCACAGAGATGTAGTTATTCATTAGGCATAATAAGATATTTTCTTAGACTAACATATCTGTTTATCTCTACTCTTTCTCAAATCCTTCCCGCTCCGAAAACCCTGATGTATGTAATTTATGTCATTTGACTTTCATATTTATAAAATTTCATCTCAATCAGCAAAATAATTCAATCATGCAAGTTTTTTCCCTAATTCCCCACATTAGAATTTAACTCAATCTAACACTTTTATTAACACATACTCGTACTCGTACGAAATATTTTTTGTTTAAAATGTAATATTTGATACAAGCTTTTTTAAAGTAGCATGTATGAGCCCAAACTCGATGAGGTTTCGTTGTTTAAACGCGGATTTCCTATGGTCACCAGTCTTTATCACCGGATCAGCTGTGTCACAATAATATTACATTGCGATTCATACATGCATGCAAAATTACAGCTCAATCAAAACCGGGAAGAGGATCAAATTTAACCTGATAGATTTGATTATAGACAATGGGACAAAGTAAATAAAATAATAGCTTGTAAAAAATCCTTACAAAAGAGTCTATATAATATAACATCTGAAGTCTTCAATGATTTACAGCCGTAACTGTAAGATACGAGTAATATTTCAAAAATGTGTGGATCCACAGGTCATCACCGCGTTGAGTATAGTAGAATTAGATAATATAACACTCAGTTTCACACAGTTCGATCCGGCTAAGTTAGACCCATTAAATAGCCGACTTTTGATTCCTTGATCTCTCTAGGTTTTTTGGTTATTTAACCAATCACCAAAATTACATCAATGGGAAAAACGGAACAAATGCCAATCGATTCTCGTTTTCGATTACAGGTGATGATGATGGTGCTTCATTTACTTTAGCTTGGGTATTAGAAAATCCCCAGATGATGAACGACATTCGCTATTTGCAAGATGTTGCGTACATCATTGCAAACGAAACATTCCAAAACGAGAACTTTCTGAAACTTTTAAAAGATCCCAAAGAAAAATTTGATGTGGTGATCAGTGAACTATACGAAACCGAGTTATATGCCGCGTGAGTGTCAGCAACGCCATTTTGTATACGCAATTATATCCAAGACCTTAATATGTTTTGAGAAGATTGAATTCTTCAGCTGAAAGCCAGAGTTTATCGATGCAAAAAGATCATCCTAGCCCTCAGCTTAGTGATCATAATATAGATTCAGGCAGAGTCAAAACCAAAGTAAGCCGAAAACCGCCTAAACTACTTACAATTTGCGGTTTAGCATCTTTCAATACCAAATCTTTGATTTGCTTTTAGAAGTTAACGGTTTACCTCAATTAATCGCAAAGGAACAACAATTTTTAGATTAGCTGCCTTGTATAAATGTCCACTTGTCTGGAGCTACTCAATGGGTGCCCACTGGATGGCCCTGAGACTGATCGCAGAGACCACAAACCCAGCATTTTCCGCCGATTACCTCTCCCCGTATATACCACCTTTTGACTTCTATGGCAGACTAAACAAGCTTTGGCTTCAATTGCAATGGAGCTATATAAAATGGTAAGTTTTGCTTTAATCATGTTGATTGACTTTATTTAGGTAAAGGAAATTGACTCACCATCACAAAGTCTGAAATCGTACCATTTCGTGTCCAATCGGATTTTGTCACAATAATAATCAATATAAAAGTCGTTAGGAGTAGCATTTTTTGGTTGGTCACTATGATAAGATACGAAATGGTACATGAATCAATTTCCTTGACTCTACTTTTAAACTAAGGACACAAAAAGCATTACTCGCACCTACAAGTATTTACCCAATTGCGCGTATGCCGCTCATTGAATACAAGAACGAAAGTACGTAATTACATAGGTACTTAATTAGATTGACTTATGAAGTCTATCTTTATAAGAAGTTTGTTTTTTCTCAGGGCCGAGACCTTGCCCAAAGAAAAAGCTGCTTATAAAAAGTTACTGAAGCCAATATTTGAGAATAAAGGGCTCACTTCTCCGAAATACGAGGACATAATTTTCAACGCTTCGATGATATTGGCTAATGATTACAAAGGCAATGGGCTAATGCCGAGCACACCACAAAACTTCCAGTTCGTTGGGGGCTACCATGTAGATACGCCTACAAAACCACTGCCAGAAGTAAGTTGAAAAGGTTGAATGATTTTTTTATGTATCTAAGATATATATATCTTTATGTATATTATCATATGAGTACGTTGTCATAAGGAATCTTCAGTATGATTAGAAAGCGGCTATGCTTGTCGTAAAACTATCTAGCGACTGAGGGCATACTGCCGTTGTCTGTTTCGCTTTTACCTGGTGTACCACTACCAAGTGTAACACGGATAGCATAATGCTTCTGCCATCAAATGATGAAAAAATTAAAAAAATCTCATTGTTATTCATTGAGCTCACCGAGTCTATGTTAGCTTGACGTATGCAGAAGAAGACATTATAAAATACTTAAGCACCTGCCTATTTTTCAGGATATCCAAAGAGTATTAGACAATTCAAAGCACGGTTTCATTTACTTCAGCATGGGATCCATCTGGCAGAGTAAAGATATACCTGCAAGCATTACTAACGGCCTCCTAAATGTATTTGGTCAACTGAAGGAAACGGTAATTTGGAAATACGAAGATGAGTTGCCTAATAGACCGGAAAATGTTCATATTCTGAAATGGGCACCACAGCCCAGCATTTTAGGTAAGTTAATCATTAAATATTGTAATAGAGCATCCAATACTGAAAATTATGCGATTAGTCAATCATTTCCAAAATAGTCATCGAGTTTGATCCCACTAGTGTCAGGGTTATCTTTTCTCGGTTGACTGTAATTGCTCCTTTGCCTTCTAAGATATAAAAAAAATTAAATCATGAGATATAGTTACACATGTAAATCGACAGTCCCGGGCTGAGTTCAATTAAGGTTTGTATTATGGGAGCTAAGCTTTTTAGGGATACAGATACTTAAGTACCTATATAGAAATCAACTTTGACAGAGGGAGAAATATTTTTTTGATATATGTATGTATACGCAATAAA
Organism: Thaumatotibia leucotreta; assembly: GCA_025490895.1. Taxonomy (NCBI): domain Eukaryota; kingdom Metazoa; phylum Arthropoda; class Insecta; order Lepidoptera; family Tortricidae; genus Thaumatotibia; species Thaumatotibia leucotreta. Next base: position 34,780 of record JALPQI010009552.1, read on the forward strand.
TAAGATGACCCCACCAGAGTTTGAATCCCAGATGTCCATTTTCTCAAGCGCATCACTACCGACTAAGCTATAAAGATCATGGGATAATCAACAAAACACTAAATATTCCAGCTCACCCCAAATGCTTGTTTTTCATCACTCACGGCGGCCACCTCTCTGCCATCGAAACCGTCCATTTCGGCGTGCCGATTATTGGAATCCCGGTTTTCTTCGATCAGTTTATTAACATCAACAAGGCAGTAGCGAATGGTTACGCAATCCATGTGGGTCTCACCTACAATCTCCATAATGACTTGAAAATTGCTATAGACGAGATGCTTTCAAATTCCACGTAAGTATTTATGTACACTATAAACGCCGCGATAATTTTTGATGACTGATGAGTCATTCATATAGAAATCTATATTAGGTACCAAGTTTCGGGGAAGATAGGAATGAATTGTTATAATCAGATCATTAAATCTTCATCGTTATTGTAGTCATAGAGACGCATTGGCGTGGGAGCTGTTTAGTTTAAACAAAATAAATAAATGAATTATATCTGGCTAAAAAAGGCTGAAGCAACATTGTCATAAAACAAATCCTAGGTAAAGAAACAATTAGTGTGATCCTTGACTCAGCGATAATGCAAACTAACCTCCTTGTCCTTATTCATAAACATCTTCTAACTTAGCAAGCTCATAAAAATCGTTGGTCCCTTTCCGTTTCTTCTCGGTATATTGATAAGACCGAAGAACAAAATTAGTACTTAGCGGCTTGACAAGTAAGGAGTTGTTAGGAACTGTTAGGAAGTTAGAGCTGTTAGGAACTAAGTGGTAAGATTCCAATTGTACTCTTCCCAGATTCAAAGATAAGGCGAAGGAGTTGTCGCAGATATACCACGACCGGCCGGTGCTCCCGGGCAAGGAGCTGGTGCATTGGGTGGAGCACGTGGTGCGCACGCGCGGGGCCCCACATCTGCGCTCCCCCGCGCTGTTGCTGCCCTGGTACCAGAAGTTGTATCTTGACCTTCTAGCAATCATCAGCACTGTTGTAGTCATATTGATTGTAGTCGTGCGATCGTGTGCTCGTACTTCTCGGGTAGTGAAGATGGAGAAGAAACAAAATTGAATTAAATATTATAAGTATTTGCCGGCATATAATTATCCAATGACTTAGTTTGAGAACAATACATGTATACCGTGTGTAAATCTAATATGGACGATAAATTAAACTAGGCATGGGATTCATTAGTGTGTTCATGGATTACGAGGTGTCTTTTTAAGTTACAGTTAATTAAGATCCCAAAGATTTTTTCAGGGTTTTTGGAGCAGCAATGTATTTCTTAAAATTTATATGGCTGTATTGGCACTATTGGCAGTAATGTCATCTGCTTTTGAAACTAGCTGTCAACGAGCGTTTAATTTAAGTTTGTTGCTCTACATTGCGCGCTGAATTATTTCGTATGGATAATTTTGTTGCTCCAATTTGAATTAAAAGTTATCTAAATGTATGTTTTCATTATATTGCGCGTAGAACCGATGGCCGTTGGGGCGGGAAGGTTCTTGAGTGGCGGCCACGTACCGGAAGGCGTAGCGTGGGTAGGCCCCCCACAAGGTGGACCGATGACCTGGTGAAGGTCGCAGGAGTCCGCTGGATGCGGGTGGCGCAGGACCGGTCATTGTGGCAATCTTTGGGGGAGGCCTATGTTCAGCAGTGGACGTCTTTCGGCTGATATGATGATGATGATGATGATGATGATGTTTTCATTATGTCCTAAACTAACCCCCGTTAAGAGCTTCGCCCGTATTAGACTTACACCCTGTATCAAATTCATTTGCATTATATTTCTGTAAGTTCAACCTTTCGTATGTTTAGTGTCAGACTTGCTCCATTACAAATTAACTTTATGAAGTAGCCATCAAAGTCAAATTTTGATAGAACTGCTTAAGAGGGCGCATACACCCAAATTGCAGCACGGAGATTGCATTTTAAGATGTCTTAAACATGAAAATATGCCACAATATCATACATACAGAAACTACATCATATTTGCAAGGGCTGATAGGGAACAAATGCGCAAAGGATTGAAGTTCGCTCGATAGAAATCGACCACGAAAACATGTCTAATTTTCGGGGAGATTTTATTTCCTGACATTACTTTGCATGCTATAATAGTAATAATCTAGTATTTTGTAGCTTAAACTAATGCCGAGGGCTGATAGGCGTAACTTTTTTTATAGGTTGTCATGTTTAAGAGATAGAGAGGTAAGAAGCATTTGGCGTATAGACCCTTTTTATTTCGCGCGCTGTGTTCTCTCCCGTCGCGCATTTCGCGCGATTTGCTATATCTTCTATTTCCATCCGTGGGCGCGGCCAGCCGCGATCACTCCGTTGAGACGAGAGGACTATGCTCGACGAGCTCATGACGGTAAAATGAATTTAATTAACTCTTTGAAGGTCTGTTTCACATTTAAACCGAAGTTTTGAACCATTGGGTAATATGACTAATAAATAAAACTTCATTCAACAAGTTTTTCATTCATCATTAATGAAAAAAATTATCTTATCAGATTTTATAGTGGAAACGAGGGACATACATGCAGTATAAGCAAAAATAGCCGATGAATTTTTTGGATCGCGTAGGTTTGTATACAAATAATAGGTATTTCGTATGTAAGTCGCGAGACTCAAATTTTCAATCGAAAACGAGGAAGCTCGACCATTCGCGTCTACTTCAAAAATAACAGATTTCCTTGTCTGAAAAATTGGCATGCTTGTAACCAAAAAATGTTTAGCATGTGGAATACAGGGTGGAAATTCATTTTGGGTCAGTGAGGGCAGCTACGAGATCCAGAGTAGCTACGCGAAAATGGTCTTGGAAGACCTTCCCTTTATTTTAACTTAATGAAGATTGGCGTTTAAAGATTTTGGAAAAAACATACAGGGTGCGTGAAAATGGTCATTAGTGACAAACTTTTTTTTTGATGCCAATCGATCCTGTTTCTGTTCAGGATCAAAAGCATGTATGAGACCAAAAAAAAATTTTCGGCTAGAAAAGCCGCAAATCATGAATTAAATTTCCCATACAAATTGTATGAAAAATATTTTTGGTCACATACGAGTTTTTGATCCTGAACAGCAGAGTTGGGCATTTCGTAATCAATTCTCGATTACAATATCACTTGATTTTACTTTGTAATGTAGGTACTTATGGGTATATTACTTGTAATGTAATGTCGTGAAACGGAATATTACCATGACGTATGAAGGAGTCAGTAATAAATGTAATAATATAATCTATAGCATATAATACTTTGTAATTGTCGTCATTATACTCATCATCATCATCATCATCATCAGCTTATGGTAGTCCACTGCTGGACTGCCTCTCCTATTAACTATGCGTCTAGACGCATTAGGACATTATACTCGATTTCGACTAATTCACATACGTGGAATCCGAATTTAGGGTCCATTTTAAGATTCAAGATGGCGGCACAATTTTTTCTTTTTTTTGTCATTGTACTCGTTTTCGACTAATACACATACGTGGAACCCGAATATAGGGTCCACTTTAAGATCCAAGATGCTGGTAATTTTTTTGGAATTTTCGTCATTATACTCGATTTCGACTAATTCACATACGTGGAATCCGAATTTAGGGTCCATTTTAAGATCCAAGATGGCGGCACAAGTTTTTTCTTTTTTTTTTCATTTTTGTCATTGTACTCGTTTTTGACTAATTTACATACGTGAGACCCGAATTTAGAGTCCATTGTAAGATCCAAGATGGCGGCGTCTCTTTTTGCATGTTATTGAATTTTGTACCTACGCAATTTTCATCATTATACTCGTTTTCGACTAATACACATACGTGAAACCCGAATTTAGGGTCCATTTTAAGATCCAAGATGGCGGCACAAGTTTTTTCTTTTTTTTTTCATTTTTGTCATTGTACTCGTTTTTGACTAATTTACATACGTGAGACCCGAATTTAGGGTCCATTGTAAGATCCAAGATGGCGGCGTCTCTTTTTGCATGTTATTGAATTTTGTACCTACGCAATTTTCATCATTATACTCGTTTTTGACTAATACACATACGTGAAACCCGAATTTAAGGTCCATTTTAAGATCCAAGATGGCGGCACAAGTTTTTCTTTTTTTTTTCATTTTTATCATTGTACTCATTTTTGACTAATTTACATACGTGAGACCCGAATTTAGGGTCCATTGTAAGATCCAAGATGGCGGCGTCTCTTTTTGCATGTTATTGAATTTTGTACCTACGCAATTTTCATCATTATACTCGTTTTCGACTAATTCACATACGTGGAACCCGAATTTAGAGTCCATTTGAAGATCCAAGATGACGACACAATTTTTTGCAATTTTCGTCATTTTTTATACTCGTTTTTGACTAATTCACGCACGTGGAATCCGAATATCTCATTTCCACTAGGTAGGTAGGTACACATACGTAGGAAATCTAGGATCTTGAATTGATCCTAAATTCGGGTACTTATGTAAATTAGTCTAAAAAACGACTACAATGACAAAAATTACAAAAGAAAGAAAAACACTGTACCGCCATCTTAGAATGGACCCGAAAATCGGTTTCCACGTATGCGAAGTAGTCAGAAACGAGTATAATGATTAAAATTGCAAAAAAAGTTGCCGCCATCTTGGATCTTAAAATGGACACGAAATTCGGATTCCACTTATGCGAATTAGTCGGAACCGAGTATAATGATGAAAATTGCTAAAAAAACGTTGCCGCCATCTTGGATCTTAGAATGGACCCGAAAATCGGGTTCCACGTATGCGAATTAGTCGGAAACGAGTACAATGATGAAAATTGAAAAAAAGTTGCCGCCATCTTGGATCTTAAAATGGACACGAAATTCGGATTCCACTTATGCGAATTAGTCGGAACCGAGTATAATGATGAAAATTGCTAAAAAAACGTTGCCGCCATCTTGGATCTTAGAATGGACCCGAAAATCGAATACCACGGATGTGAATTAGTCAGAAACGAGTATAATGATGAAAAATGTTCTGCCATCTTGGATCTTAAATATATACTACATTTTCAGAATACGTTTTTAACTATCATGAAAGTGCTAGGATGTCAGATGTCAACTAGAATGACATAAATCAAAAACAATTTTCTTCGAGTAACAGTAACAAAATTACGTTTTAACTGTTCTAAGTAATGCAGATTACTAAAGTACTTGATTACGTTGGATTCAATATTATAGTAACGGATTACAATACCGATCCCAAAGGAATGGATTACAGGCGTAACCGTAGTACAGCATTTAATGCTGAGCATTACAGTAATTTTGATTACAGTAGTAATTCATTACTGCGGAACCGTCATTACTGGAATGTAACCCTGTAATTAATTCTAAAATGAATTGATTACGCCCAACTCTGCTGAACAGAAACAGGATAGATTGGGGTCAAAAATGACCATTTTCTCCCACCCTGTATGCTGTTTCCAAATCTGTAAACGCCAATCTTTATTAATTTAAAATCGAGGGAAAGTCTTTTAAAACTATTTTGCGTAGCTCCTCTGAATCTGGTAGTTGCCGTCACTGACCCAAAAATAATTTCCATCCGGTATACAATCTGTTACCGGCGTCCGGGCATTTATAAAAACCGGTAACATGAGTTACCTACCGTACTATAGTTTTAGTAAGTTCAATAATATAACCAAACATTTTCAGTGGCCTTTGCCCAATGATTTGATGTTTACAGTATGTGACCGGCGACCGGGCATTTATTCAAATATGTCATTTAGAATAAGACAGAAAGTTGATTGCTCTCACGTCACTCATATATCCTATAGGTATAAATTAATTTCGTCTCATATAATACCTAATGTTAATTACATTCATTCATTGTTAATGTTCGTCTTTGAGATAGTGATATTGTAAGACTGTTGATTACTTAAAAATACCTACTACACATAATTTTATTGATTATTTTATAGTTATTTACTTTGTTTCTATTTTTTTTTTTTTTTTTTTTTTTTTTTTTTTTTTTTTTTTTTTTTTTTTTTTTTTTTACATCTTACACAAATCGACCTAGTCCCACGGTAAGCTCAATTAAGGCTTGTGATGTGGGTACCAAGCGACGATATATATAATAGATAGATACATATACATATATACTTATATACGTAGACAGCCACGACCAAGGAACAAACATTTGTGATAAATAAATACACAAAGAATGCCCTCGCCGGGATTCGAACCCGGAACCTCCAGCTTCGTAGGCAGGGTCACTACCAACTAGGCTACAGAGGCTGACAAGATGATTATCCCTATGCTCTTTTACAACCAGCCCTGGGGATAGGGATAATTGCAACAAATTCCATCCTTCACTGTGAGCCATTTTTTTGTAAAACTATTCGATGTATGAAGTTTATGTTGGTACCAAAAGATACATGAAATATGTGTCTATTGCACATAAAGATGCAAAGTTTGACAACTGCTACCAAAAAAATATAAAAAATCAAAAACTGAAAATTGTTACGTTCATACCTGGTCTCCCCTATAGATAATAATTTATTGCAGCAAATTAATACACAAATAATTCCCTCGTCGGTATTTGAACTTTAAACACTATACGATACGTATACTTATGTATACTGAAATAAGATTGAAAATAAGTTGCATATCGAAAATAAGTTGCAAGAGAGAGATGGCCGAAATTTTCGTTTTTCGAAGTTCGCGATAAGCCTAGAGGATTAGCTAACTAAATACATATAATACTTAAATACAGCAACTAGTACCATCATGGAGGCTTTTATTGTCACTGAGTAAAGCCCGGGCCAGACGGTCACTGACAAGCCCCCGACCGCTCGACCTTGGTCAGTGGTGGCCGTCCGAGTTGTCTGGCTACACGGTCGATGACCACGCTCCGGCATCAGTGTGTTCGGAACTTGTGGACCGACTGTACGTGCAATGGCTCCGTTTCTCTTAAAATTTCAGTAGCATTATTACTTTTGAGCACTGCCTATAAAAAAGAGAAAAACAGGAGGATATGGATGAAGCAATGGCTCAAGCAAAGACTGGTTTTAAGCCATTTAAATCTCGTCGATATGTTAGACTAAGACGATCCTTTTAATTTGTTTAGAAATAATTTCAAAGTATCGTATATCGGTGACGGTAAATCCCACAAACAGGGTAAGCTTTTATATAAATCTAATAATTCCACGATAAAATCGCGTTCGCATCTCTTTGCTTCCGTTACGATTTACGCTAATACTTTTAAGGTCAGAGTTCACAAACGTGCGCGCGCGACGATGTCCCGAGCGCACTGGCTTCGCGTGGTCAGCACGGACAGGCGACATCGGTCAGGAGCGCGCGCTCGATGACCAAGGGCGTCAGAACGTCAAACGGAATTTTGTCGGTGACAACCGGGTACATGGTCAGTCCTGACCGAGGTTCGGGGCTTGTCAGTGACCATCTGGCCGGGGGAAGGCGTGATAAATAAATACACAAATAATTCCCTCGTCGGTATTTGAACTCTAAACACTATACGATACGTATAATTATGTATACTGAAATACGATTGAAAATAAGTTGCAAGAGAGAGATGGCCGAAATTTTCGTTTCTCGAAGTTCGCGACAAGCCTAGAGGATTAGCTAACTAAATACATAAAATACTTACATACAGCAACTAGTACCATCATGGAGGCTTTTATTGTCACTGAGTAACGAGATGAAGATTTTAGAATTGTAACTAACGTGAGACTCTAACATATTTAAATATTTAGCAAACGGGTTACTCACACATGTCCGGCAATTATCGACGTAAATAAATTACGTGAATAACCCGTTTGCTAAATATTTAAATGATGATGATACCTAGATGAAGATTCTTGACAATGTCCTGAACACTTTTTAATTAAAAAATGTAACTAAAGAAATTGAACTCAAATAAAAGCCCGCTTGATGGTTACAGACTGTATGTATATCAGTTATCACTTGAAATGTAACGGTTGGCGGGCGGCAGTGGGGGGAGGCGGGTGACGACGGGTGGCGACAGCGACGGTTGGTGACGGGTGGCAGCGGGGGGAGGAGGGTGGCGACGGGTGGCGGCCGGCGACGGGTGGCGTTGAGTGGCGACGCGTGGCAGCGGGGGGAGGTGGGTGGCAACGGGTGGCGGCCACGCAACGCGCACGTGCACGCATCGGGTGTGAACCCGCCTTTATGATTGCACATAATTATAAATAGTACTAGACAATTCAATCTTTAAAAATATTGCCACGTTTCATGTAGTTGCTCCGGCATATACTATGCGAGTGTGCGAGCGGGAGGACAGTAGGCGCGCCGTCACGCACACAGAGAACAGGAGCGGGACCCGTGGGTGAATTCACGTTTTTTCCTAGGTTGATGCCCACTCTTAATTCTAACGCATAACGTATGCGGAGTGAAATTTGGACAGATTTTGAACAAATAAAAAAAAAATAACAAAGTTAAATTAAAATTGTATCTCAGTGCTAAATTAATTTGTATACATTTGTTAATTAATTTGGAAACTTTTATGTGTTTTGGCATCTTTCTTTAGAAATTATGGCCAATCAAGTAGAACAATGTCGCAAAACTGAATGTATTTTCCACAGGACACATTTGCTAAGGCCAAAATCGACGATTATTGTGAATTTTTGGAAGAAGCCAAGATTTGAAACACTGTTTTATAATAATTTTGTGTTCTTTTTCTTTCCGAAAAATAATACTAGTAACCCTAGAGTAATGTAATATTTTAGCTATAGCCACTTTTCTGAGAGAACTTGAATAAAGGAAATTACGTTAGACCTAATCACAAAATCGAACAGAAAGCTCAGAAGGACTTCTAAATACAACAAAAAAAAAATGTTTTAGAATTCCTTAAGGCATGAGCATCACAAAACTTTAACAAAAAGCCAGCCTACCACCACCAAAAATAAAATTAAACAACTATGAATATGTGATTTCGTCATTTGGTCAAAAAGTGTAAAAACACCGCTTTTGCAGAAACGGATGTCACGTTGAACGAGTTATAGGTAACTTTAATTATACATTTTTAGCATAGTAACTATTATTTTCAGAGTACCAATAGCCCAATGGACAAGAATATGAAATATGATGAGCAAAGGATGTTTGTTTAAAGAGATTTCCTACAGAATATAAAATTAGAGGCAAGAAAAATGCTAACATCTGTTTTTTCGACATCAATGGATAAATTACCGTAAAACTGGAGTTATACACTTTGGATTCAAATAATTTTTATCTTGCATAAATCCTTGTTAAAATCGGTATTAAGAGATGTGAATGTTTAAGAAAATAATAATGTTATTATTTATTTAATATTACTGAACATATTGTGAAAACATAAATCAAATTATTTATTAACTAAATATTTTGATTTGTACTTTTAATTTTCTTCCAGTAGTCACACTACTTAATACTATATAAATTATAAATATTAGATGTCATATACCAAAGAAAAACGACCAAGATCACCTATGTCCGAGGTGGGGATCGAACCCACGTACTCAGCTTTCGCGGCTGATGCCTGTACCCCTCGGCCACTCGGTCTTAGCAACCACCAGTCAAATTTCTCGGGTATATGCAATCCCTTACAAGGCTAGGCGCCTTTGACCATTCTCTAAGGGCAAGCACTAACTTAGTTAACTTTAGTTAATAAATAATTTGATTTGTGTTTTCACAATATGTACAATAGATGGCAGCACCATCTCTCTCTAGCTATTCTAGAAAACTGTAAAGTATTCTAAATAGGAGGTGCAGGCATGTAGTTAGTGCTTGCCCTTAGAGAATGGTCAAAGGCGCCTAGCCTTGTAAGGGATTGCATATACCCGAGAAATTTGACCGGTGGTTGCTAAGACCGAGTGGCCGAGGGGTACAGGCATCAGCCGCGAAAGCTGAGTACGTGGGTTCGATCCCCACCTCGGACATAGGTGATCTTGGTCGTTTTTCTTTGGTATATGACATCTAATATTTATAATTTATTTAATATTACATTTAACTTTGTCTAGATTTCATTCCGCATACGTTACCTACCCTTATGTGGAGGAACGGGGCCTAAAGGGAAGTCCCATCCACTGTTTTTTAAGGAAATAAAACATTTTTTATTTCATTTGTCATTTTCATTTTTCATACCTACTAATAGTTAATTAACTACTGACTTCCTTATTTATAAACGTCCAACCATTCCATGAACGTCCATTGTTTATAGGCCAAGCCACACTGGATGCGTGTGCATGGCGTGCGCGTTGTAGTGTATGTAAATGTGATACTAGATGGTACACCGCTAGCGTATCGTGCACGTGCGCGTAACGTGCAAACGGTGTGACATTTACTATCAGGTTTACATAATTTGTGCGTGTCAGAATGACTGACCAAAATGGCACATCGATGTTGGAGTACTATCAGCAGTTACTACCTACTCGTATTTGCTAATATTTACTACCTGTATTGACATATTTGCTACCTAAGTTAGAAAAAAGATTTTTCTAAAATAATATGGAACAAATCTCTAAAGATAATATTTAGCTCATAAAATCATTATTTTGCATCTAAAAAGTCTGAAAAAATATATGTGCGGGTAGCAATTAGGTAGTAAGTAAATCAAAGTACATACGATTTTGCAAATTAGGGGTTCCAACCCCGACATACTCAGTGTGGGCAGTCATCCTGACGTCAGAATGACTGCCCACTTTGTGGAACAAACCTCTATAAATAATATTTAGCTCATAAAATCGTTGTCTTTTATCTAAAAATCTGAAAAAAACATATGTGTAAATAGGTAGTCTTTCAGAATAGGTAGGAAAAAACGCCTCTGAGCTGTCAAAGAATGAGCAGCTGATTTTGCCGGGTCCCTTATAATTATTATATGCCTATCGGAAAACACAGCGTCGCATTATGAAGAAGCAATGTGTCAAACTCACCTTATGTTAGTTTAATACTTACAATTCCTGAACGAATCTCAAGTTTCTGAACGAGATTTGCTTGTCTGTGTCGCCGGCTAGCGGGAACCGGTTCTAACCTGTCATTGCGTGTGTTTCTCACCACCGAGAAAGTTTCGAAAAGTTAAAAATACTGAATAAAGTGATTGTTTATACTAGAAATACAAGGTTTACTGTGAATATGAGTGCCAGTGGTGCGGAAAAGGAGGAGGATCTACCAGATCGGCGCGGAGCCGTGGAATCAGACGCCCCAAAGTCATCTCCTTCAAACTCGTCCTCCGACTCGGAGTCGGAGAGACCGTCTCATAAGAGAAAGACACGAGGGGAGACGGATCCTCGAATAGACGCACTGATGAACCAGGTAGGCTACCTCTCGCAGTTTATGCAGCAGGTAGGCGGCACTTATTTTGGTGCGCCAGCAATACCGGTAGCACCTCCGCTACAACAAGCACCACCACCGTTTCTGGCCACGCCGGAGAATAGAACGTTGATTCTGGGGCCGTTACAAACCGAGGTAGATAAGAAAAAGATAGTAAAGACTGCAGTGCCTGAGAGGGTCAAGATGCTTATGGAGCTTCAACACTTTGGACTACCCGCTTGGAAGGAGGTGAAATATGCCAAAGCCCTACAAAATTTTACGGCCACACCAGCTTTCATTGATTTAAAGATTAATGAGTAGCTCTGCCGTTTCACAAAAGAAAAGGATTATTTACTCGGAACGGAGAAAGTGATGGCTGGCCTATCAAATGCAGTATTAGAGCAGAGGGAGCTAGTTAGGAAGCGCCTACAAGAAATAATTGATTGGGCATATAACTCCCCACAGGAATTAAACCCTGGTGTATTGTTCAAGAAACTAATGGATGGTTTCGGAGAAGGTTCCGAATACGGAAAAAACATAGAGGAGTGCCTTAAGGTAATTTGTGGCAAGAGAACCGAATGTATAGATACCAGAAGAGAGAGACTGCTACAAGAGTTAACAGATAAAAATATACAGCGAGCTCTTAGAAACATTCCACCATCTGAAGAGCATCTGTTTGATCAGAAAAGATTATCCCAGGTAGTACAGTCACTCGGGGGCCCTGCTGCGTGGCTAAATGTGCCAGCAGGTGCTGCTAAAAAACCATCCCTGAAAAGAAAGACAAGATTCTCTGAGGGTGACAAACAGGAGGAGAAGTCACACTACAAAAAACAAAAGTTTTTTCGCAAGGACAGTGGGAAAGGAAAAGGCCGAGGAAAGAAATCAAACTTTCAACCAACACAACATTCCCAGGCCTCTAAATGACTGTATGGCAGTATTCAGTGGGGGGTGCCTAGCAAAATTTCAAAAGAAATGGAGAGAACTAGGGGCCAGCAAGTTCATACTGCAAGCTATTACAGCTTCCCGTATCCCTTTCATAAAAAAGCCCCCACTGGTATATCCTTCCCAATCCATAATAAGGAGATTTACTACCAAAACATCAAAACAAATGTCGGAGGAAGTAGCAAAATTAAAAAAGTTAAATGTGTTAAAAGTAAGACCCGTGCAGACGGCGCCATGCTACCTGTCAAAGATGTTCTTGGTAAAGAAGAGCGACGGAGGTGTACGACCTATCTTCGATCTCCGAGGTCTGAACAGGTATGTATTAACAAGACACTTCCACTTGATCTCACATACATCGGTGCCGGGTTTTCTACAGCCAGCCGACTGGCTTGTAAAAATAGATATTTCCCAGGCTTACCTTCACGTTCCGGTGGCTCAGTCTCACCAACCCTTTTTATGCATGAGCTACCGCGGAGAGATCCTCCAAATGACCTGCCTACCTTTTGGCCTATCGTCGGCGCCCCGACTTTTCGCGGGCATAACCTGCTGGGTTGCGGAGACCCTACGCAGGAGAGGCTGTCGAGTGCTAGTGTACCTAGACGACTTCCTCTTGGCCCATCAGGACCGGACTATCCTGTCCCTTCAAGCCGCGGAGGCTGTGGAGCTTCTGGGGTCGTTAGGCTGGCAGGTCAATTTACAGAAGTCTGTGCTGATACCGACTCAGTTAGTAGAGTATTTTGGAATTTCTTGGAACACCAGAACCTGCTACATGGGCCTGACACAGAAGAAAGAGGATACAATTGCTCATCTTCTGGAACTCATGAGGTCTCAGGGATCATGCAGGCTTCGACAGCTGCAGCGCCTTCTGGGACATCTCAACTTTGCCTCTTACATAATTCCAAGAGGAAGGCTCCATTGTCGCCATCTGCAGATATTCTCTCGCCAGTTTACAAGAGACACACAACAGGCGAGAGAAATCCCCCTCCCGGCTTTAGAAGCTATGGAATGGTGGCTCGGAGCCATACGGGGAGCGACAGTGCAGATGCATCCACCCCCGGTAGACCACTTCCTATCGACGGACGCGTCAGACATAGGTTGGGGGGCACACTTAGATCAGATGACTCTGGCAGGCACCTGGAACCGAAGCCAGAGATATTGGCACAGCAACAAGAAGGAGATGTATGCAGTGCTATCCGCAATAAAAACTCAGGCTCGGAGCCTGGAAAATTCGCACGTGCTGCTACAATCCGACAATCAGACACTGATAAGAAGGAAGGAGGGACCAGATCAATAGGTCTGCTAAGCCTCACATTCCACCTTCTAGCTTTAGTGGACCAGTGGAATATAACCATCTCGGCTCAATATCTGCCAGGCAGGTACAACACAATAGCCGATCGGTTGTCTCGGAGACAACCATTACCGGAATGGCACCTACTCCCGGCAGCAACCTCAGAGGTATTCAGGCTGTGGGGAGAACCCGATATCGACCTCTTCGCCTCCAGAAGGTCGGCTGTAGTCCCAGAATACGCCAGTATCGATTCAACCGATCGTGGAGCAAGCTTCATAGACGCATTCAGTCGAAACTGGGATTACAACCTAGCATGCCTCTTCCCTCCCCCGAACCTGATCCCGCGAGTGTTAGCCCACTTAAATCAAGCTCAGGGCACTTACCTGTTAGTGGCTCCGGATTGGACCCAGCCCTTTTGGAGAGCGGATCTCCAATCACGAACGAGGGAAGATCCCTACCAGATCCAGAACTTGCAGAAAGTACTGGTGGATCTAACAACAGGACGACCACCACCCAAGACAGAGAGACTAGCCTTACAGATTTGGAAACTTGGGGGTGGGGTCAAAAGATAGCTTCTTGGTCACAGGAAGAGAAAGGGCTTCTGAAGAGAGGATGGAGAGCATCAACCATCAACACATACCTGCCTGCTATTAGACGTTGGAGGAGTTGGTGCGGTCACCATCAGATTAATAGCAGAACTCCCAAGGCAGAGGATGTAGCTCGATTTTTAGCTAAAACTTATTTAGATGAGGACCTCTCATATAAGACCATCCTGCTTCACAAGTCAGCTATATCCACGTATTGTGGTCAGAGTCAGGAAGTTTTTTCTAATTTCTTAATAAAAAATACCCTGAGGGCTATCCAGAATGCGAAGCCTCCACCACAAAAGTGTCCAATTTGGGACTGTAGACTAGTGCTAGAGTGGCTATGTAATACTCCTGCAGAGAACACTTTGTTTGAAGCAGCACGACGGGCTTCAATTTTATTACTCTTAGCCTCCGGGCGCAGAATCCATGACCTGACACTTTTAAAAATATCAGAGGGTAGCTACAAGGACTATGGGGAGAGAATACATATCTGGCCCTCTTTTGGTTCAAAGACTGATGGGGCCCTACACCGGCAGTCAGGATGGGAATTGAGAAGACATGAATGTGAGGGCATATGTCCAGTGACATGGATACGTCGATATATTGAGAAAAGCCAGGAGAGGCGAGCAAGTGATAAAAACTTATCAAATCTCTTTATCACAATTCGGGGCGAGATAAGACCAGCCTCTAGAACATTAATTGGAGGCTGGGTCCGCTCAGTCTTAAAGGATGTAGGTATTGATGCATCCCCAGGTAGTTGCCGTTCAGCGGTGGCCTCCCTAGGTTGGCTGGAGAGACGACCTATACAGGAGATTCTTCAAAGAGGGAATTGGCGAAGCATCAATACATTTACTAAACACTATTGCAGAGAGATAATTACACAGGAACGCGAACATTCTACCAATCTATTTAATAATTTTTTAAGTATTTGATTTAGCCTATTTAGAGTATACTACTCTGGGCTGTGAGTTGATCTCATAATAATGATAATTAATTATTTAAGAATAATTGCTTGTCGAAATGGTCAAGTTTGTTTCCCCAAGGGGTTTTTGGAATTTATTGCAAAGGATTGCAGCAATATTTTATGTTTTGGTTGATTATAATATAATACTACAGCATTATATGATGTTTAATTCATTCATCATTGCGTGTGTATGCTTTAGTCACCAGCAGATAACAAACACGTCTTCATAATGCGACGCTGTGTTTTCCGATAGGCATATAATATGACCGTTTTACACAACAATAAAACGATTATTATATGCTGAGAGAAAACAGAGCGTCGCAGGAAGGGCTTCCTGGTGAAGACATCAATGACAGGTTAGAACCGGTTCCCGCTAGCCGGCGACACAGACAAGCAAATCTCGTTCAGAAACTTGAGATTCGTTCAGGAATTGTAAGTATTAAACTAACATAAGGTGAGTTTGACACATTGCTTCTTCATAATGCGACGCTGTGTTTTCTCTCAGCATATAATAATCGTTTTATTGTTGTGTAAAACGGTCATATTATATATTTAATCATAATTAATGTTAAATTAAGCCCTTTAAGTGTGAATTTAATAGTTTAAGTCGTATATTTAATGTAAATATAAGAAGTGAAGTGGTTTAGTGACGTTTGCTAGTGTCTTGTATTAACTCGAATTTGTAACCGTCACAGGTTATAAATTTGAAATCTGTGTTAGTTTTTTGTCTTATTTATTTATTTTACTCGGTAATTTACGCCAATTTTGTTTTAATTTAGTCAAATAAGAGAACTTTCATTGCGAATTCATAAAGGCAAAGTGAGGCGTCATTATTTCATGTGTATACTGTAAGTAGCTATCACTCGGCTTGAGTAGGCGATTCCTTGTCTTGTTTTTCCTTTCAAGTTGTTTTTTTTCCTAATAAACATGAATAATGCTGACTCGCAGAGCCACAGCCGCTGCAGCTCGCCAGCAGGAAACTCTAGACAAGCTCCAGCTTACCTTGATTGAATTGAAAACTTGCAAGGAGTTGAATACTCAATTGCTCAATGAAAGGGAAGAGTGTGAGAGGGAATTGTTGTCAGCCCTTGATAGTAAAGATAAGTTTAAAAAAGAGCTATGTACTCTAGAAATAGCATATAATGATGTAAACTCACAGCGGGTACAGCTACAAGAGACGGTGGACAAGTTTACTGAGTGCTCGGCCACATATGAGCAAGCCTTGAATGATATCAGCTCATTGAAGAGAGCTCTGCATGACGCCCATGAACACATCAACATACTACAAGAGGCCCAGAACAATATCTCAGCGGCCCACACACACAGTCTGTTCGAAGAACTGGTTGAGCCCGACCCAAAGTTAATTGTTACTACTGCAGCATTCCCCAACTCCTAGGATAGTGAAGTGTAGTCGTAAGAAAGTAAAGAAATATATTAAGATTAAGAAAATTATAGAAAGAAATAATAAGTTAACAAAACAAAATAATTTGTTTTTCAATAAATTGCAATTTTGCAAAATTAATGTGAATTTAGTGGATAGGTTGAATGCATATTCTGCTCTATTATTAAGTAGTAAATTACAATATGAAACTGATACACAGTTGCTAAAATCAAAAATTGAAAGTTTAGAGGATTCAATAAAATCATTAGAAAGTTTGAATAATAGTTCCAAGAAAGTGATAAATGAATATACTTTGGCAATGAATGATTTAATATTCACACTCGGCCAGTCATGTATGTGTAAACAACAGAGTGGTCGCTTGTCAATGAGTTTAATTAAACCTGATCTGTGTACCAGTTTACCATTAGATGTAAGTAGTAATAATTCTATCTACAATACACAATTACATACATCTGAACATAACGAACATAATGTAGTTATGTATTGTGATGAATTTGGAAGACACATGGGCTCATTTTTGAACAGGTATTTAAAGGGACCCCGCATTTTCAACAATTGTTTGCCTTCAGCTTCTTTGAATGATATTTTGCGTCAAATTTTAGATGACAGTAATTTAAATGTACAAAGTACTCTGCTTATTCTTGTAGGGAGCCGAGGAGTTTTGAACAAAAATAATCTAATGAAATTCTTTGAAGAATTAAATACTCTTAAAGTTAAAGAGATTATCATGTTTACATTTCCATACTGTAATGAAATGTCAAAGACAGAAAATGATACTAGATATAATTTAAATCTGACCATGTACAAGCTGTGTACATATAATTATAGTAATAAGTTTAGGCTAATTGACATTAACAATTATGTTAATAAGAATAAGTATTATTTTCCTATTATTTCTATGACTAAAGGTAAGTTTTACCTTTCTAATTATTGTAAGAGACAAATAGCTCTGTCGCTATCCTATTGTTTTGATATATCTGCCAAAAATTTGGCAAATAACTGTGCTCCTATTGAGCAGTCTATTATGAACTCGGAATTGGTTCCAATTTTAACCAATAATTTAAATTAAATGATAAGACAAAAGAGTGCCATATCTCTGGCAAATTAGTTTCTAATAAATTAATTGAAAATTGTAATAATAATAGAAAACTCATCCACCTGGTTCATCAAAATATTCAGTGTATTAGAGCAAAAGATATGCAGATTGAACTTTTTTTAAATGAATTTAATATTTATATTCTATGTATAACTGAACATTGGTTAAAAAGTAATGAAGTGGTGCCTCAGTTTAATAATCACCAGGTGGCTAGTTCGTTTAACAGACTTAGTTCCATACATGGTGGGTCATTAATTATTTTAAATAAATAATTAAAATTTAAGGAACATAAGGACATTGTTTCTCTATCTGTTGAACGGACTATAGAATTGAGTGCTATTGAATTAGATAAATTTATTGTTGTGTGTGTGTACAGGCCGCCTTTAAGTAATTTTGAGCAATTTGAAAGTGTAATGGAATCAATCTGTGCTTCATAAAATATCAGTTTGCGGTAAGAAATAATTAATGTAAACCTTTTAGAAAATTCAACAACAAGTACAACATTGTTGAATCTATTTAAGTCTTCTGAACTCAACCACATTTTTATGGAGCCTACTCGTATCAGTGCAACTAGTGCGACTTGTATCGATAACATTTTCACTGATATTTTTCCTGTTAACAAAAAAGTAATCAGTAATTTAGAGTCAGATCATTTAGGTCAATTAATAACGTTTGAGACTATCAGGAAAAATAACATTAGAAAACAAATTACTTTTGTGCCAGTAAACACAAGCCGTGTTGAACGAATGAAAGAAAGTTTAGTGCAGACGCTACCTATTCTGTCTTCCAACATTAACTCCAATGACATGTATAATTCATTCTTTCACATTTTTATGAAACATTACAACAAAATATTCACTTCCAAAAAGATTGTGGTTGGTGGTGCATCTGCTTTTAGTGAGTGGGCCACTGCGGACTTGTATGAACGTAGACGAGCACTGTATGCATTGTATGAGGAACGGCGGTTTAATACGAGTGATGAATTTAAAGAACACGTCAAACAATATTCTAAGAAATTTAAGATTGATTGTAATAAAGCTAAGCGCGATTATTTGTCCCAAAAAATTAAAAATAGTTCCGACATCATTAAATCAACCTGGAAAGTGATTAATGCGGAGACTGGTCGATCGAAGCATAGATTCCACGATCCTAAATTAAAAATTAATGGCAAAATTATAGAGTCAAGTTTAGAAGTAGCAACAGAATTTGAGCACTTTTTCACCGATATACCAGTCTCCATAACTAAGGATTTAAATTCATCACCTTCGTCTGCCACTATATTATTAAGAGATAACGTCCATATGTGTAGTAACGACTTTAATTTTGAACATATTCAAATCTCAGATGTAATAAAGGCATTTAAATCCATCAATGTCAAGAAAACTTCTGACCTCTGGGGAGTCTCTGTTTATGTCGTCAAATCCCTTATTGAAATCGTAGCACCTGAATTGGTAGTAATATTTAATCATTGTGTTGATTGTGGTGAGTTTCCTGATCTTATGAAACATAGTAAAGTAACTCCTTTATTCAAATCCGGTAGGTAGCACTTCAGACCCCACTAATTTTAGACCTATATCTGTGCTACCAACGTTTAGCAAAATTTTTGAAAAAATAGTTTTATCGCAATTAATTAAGCACTTTAACGTAAACAATTTAATGCATAACAAGCAATTTGGTTTTACTCGGGGCGCTCAACATCTGACGCTGGTGTCGAATTAATTAAACAAATATTTGATGCCTGGGAGGAATCACGAGATGCTTTAGGTATCTTCTGTGATTTGTCCAAGGCCTTCGACTGCGTTTCTCATGAAACATTGATCAGGAAGCTAGACCATTATAGAGTTAGAGGATCAGCATTAAATTTACTGGAATCTTATTTACGCGGATAGAATACAAAGGGTTGATGTGAATGGACAGCGATCGCCGGGGTCATTGGTCTCCACGGGTGTACCACAGGGATCTATATTGGGGCCTTTCCTTTTCCTTATCTACATAAATGACTTGCCACATCTCATAGAGACCCACCATGACATAGTATTGTTTGCAGACGACACCTCACTTATTTTTAAAGTCAAACGACAGCAACAAGCTTGGAATGATGTAAACAATGCTATTTCTAAAGTAGTAAACTGGTTTAATATGAATAACTTAATGTTGAATGAGAAAAAAACTAAATGTATTAAATTTGTTACAAGTAACGTAAAGCATCAACAGGCTAGTATATTTGTGAATGGTGAGGAATTGGA